>JAEQBH010008494.1:0-118204 GCA_016808115.1 Tetrastigma voinierianum | reverse complement strand
CATCGAAGATGATCAAGCCTCATAAGTAGAGACATAGTCGTAGGCTACATCACAACCAATTTATGGGTCCATTATAAAGTGAGAGACAGAGAAAAAGAGATTTTTGTCTCAATAAAATCAATGATTCTCCTGATGATAAAAAATACACATGGAGAAGGAGGACCGCGCCTAGTTTTGGCTCTCCATGACTGCGCTTCACCTAATGTAATCATGGAAAACGGCTTCGACAATGGTGGCCCTTAATTGAGAGTGTTCCTTCAATCCGTTGTATAGTTGGTCGAGATTGGGATTGACACATAAGCATGCCATCGCCATCTTCACCGGGAGAACTACTACTTCAGCTCACCTAATTTCATCCACAGGAGGCGAGGGCGCTGGTCTGATAACATCATTCAACAAATCAATGGTCGCAAATACCGTGAATGAGGATGAGGATGAGGAGGATCATGATAATGTTGATGATGAGTTCACCAGATGCCTTCCCATAATTAACACATCGGCATTGTTACAAGCAACCCCAAAGCTATAAAAACATCCGCTTTATTATCCACCTTCATCTTCAGAAGTAAGTTCTACAAATTAAGAAGATTACATCATGCTCGCTCGCTTCTCGCTTCTTCTAAGAAATTATAAGATAACTAACGCTCCTAATTAAGAAAATGGTACCGGAGTAAAGATAACCACAAAAGTTCCCGCAAATGAAGTCCAATTAGATTTAGTCCCGCTTTATAAGCCTAGCCGCAATAAGTTCGGGAGACATGAGCCTATATTCGAATCTAACGTAACATTGTCACGGGTTATGTCCTCGATGAATTATCGGGAGGTGAGCAATCATGGTGCATATAAGATAAAGCTTTTTAGCCACTCCTTCCACAAATGTTTAGCCTCACAATCCAATCAAGCTACTGCCATCATATTAGAATGTTTCAAGCTCTTTTCCATAAACTCATAAATCAAAAAACAGTGCCTTCCTCACACAAATAATCCCAATACATTTAACAGCCACAATATTATGATGCCTTATCTGTGTTAGAGCATGAATCTCGCTTTTGAAAGCCTTGAAATTATCCATATCTCCACCATCTTGATCTGATGAGTAGTGAAGCTTTTTCACAAAGAACAACCCGACCATTAAGCAACTCTACTCAGAACAAGGCCATCCTCCAAAGGTTAATACAATGTTTGGAACCTGAATTGCCAGCTCGTATGATGTGCTCATACAACAAGTTCCCATCATGTCCCAATACGTAGTTAGATCTTTGACATCGATGACTTCAAGTGTAGACTGCTGTTTTCTTCCTCAATTTTGACAAGAAAATAAATGCCACACAAAGCGGATAAGAACAATAGAGTGCTCACAATGAGGAGTATTATGATCAAGACGTAAAACTTTGTGGCCTTTCTTCTCGGATCGCATGGCTTGAGATGAGCGACATTATTACCACAGACCTTTATTATTTCTAAATGCCTCAAAATGGAGCCGTAAGGCTTCGATGGTCGTGGGAGAGGACCTTCCAACCGTCATCAGAGGATTACACGCCAGATGTCGCCAATCGTGATCATCAAAAGTGTGTGGGATGGTGCTTAAAGTCAAGGCTGAGAGATTCAACAAAATCAGAATCTCCAGCGGGCCGTGGAATCTCTCCTCGTCAACATATTTTCACTAAGATCAAGACTCCAAAGACGGCTAACTTTCCACTGGGCTTCGAATGTTATCCATTCGATTCCCCACTCGTCTAAGGACGACACTCAGCAGTTCCCTATTTCTTCGGGAATTGACCGCTTTAAGTCACTCGGCTGCCGTGTCAAGGATTCAAGATCGCCACTCTTCCAAATTTCAAAGGAATGCTTCCGAAAGATCGTTGTTAGTCAAGAACAATCGAATAATAAGGGCAACATACCTACTCTTTTGGGATCTTCCCGCCAAATGGCCTGAGAGGAAAGATCAAGTCGTCAGAATTGAGTGGCTCTCTAAGTCGAGGCGGCACCGTAAATATTGCTGTTGGAGATGTCTGGGCGTGCTGGGTTGCAGACCGTCCCCATTTCTAAAGCTCGCTATAAAATTGTTATCATTAGATCGATATAATTCAAAGTTTGGTATACACCAAAACTTTCATTATGTTCCTGAGTTGGTTTCGCTGCTTCGAACTCGAATAAGCTAGTGCAATTTTTCAAGCTTCGTATAGGACCCGTGAAATGGTTCCTACGGCGGAAAATCTATGCGCTCACCGGGCGCAAATCTCGTCTGGTAGTTGGCCAATGAAGTTATTTTCATACAATTGCAAATCTTCCAAATGAGTGATATTATTCATTTCCAAAGGAAGGGCACCACTGAGTTTGTTATGACTAAGGCCCAAATAGGTTAAGCTGGACAAGTTTCCTATGGAAGCTGGTATTGAACCATTGAGATTGTTAAATGACAAATCAAGATCATTAAGAGATCTTAACAATCCAATTTCGAGAATGGAACTGCATGTGTGCTTGTTCCTATAAAGGCAATGTGGTTAAATTCCTCACGTTACCTATGAAACGAGGATCGACCGCTGAGATTGTTAGTCACAATTCAAGATCATTAAGAGATCTTAACAATCCAATTTCTTGAGGAATGGCCGACAATTTGTTTCTCACCAAGGTACAATGTGTTAAATTCCTCAAGTTGTCACGGAATGAGTGGGATCGACCGTTGGAGATTGTTATTCGACAATTGAAGATCATTAAGAGATCTTAATAATCCAATTTCGCGAGGAAATGGAACCGCATAGCTTTGTTTCTATGAAGGTACAATGTGGTTAAATTCCTGCCACTCTATGGAATGAGTGGATTGACCAATGAGACGTTATGACAATTCAAGACCATTACAGATTCAACAATCCAAGTTCTCGAGGAATGGAACCATACATTTATGCCACCAAGGTACAATGTGTTAAATTCAAGTTACCTATGGAATGAGTGGATCGGACTAAAGAGATTATGGTTTGACAATTGAAGATCACATGATTCATCATCTAATTTCGGGAGGAATGAACCAGACAAATGTTTCTACGAAGGTACAATGGTTAAATTCCTGCTACCTATGGAATGAGGGATTAACAAAGAGACCGTTAAATGACACCCAAATCGCAGAGATCTTAACAATCCAATTTCTCGAGGAATGGAACCGCATAGCTTTGTTTCTATTAAGGTACAATGTGGTTAAATTCATCAAGTTACCTAAGGCGAGGGATCGACCTGAGATTGTTATCACAATCAAGATCATTAAGAGATCTTAACAATCCAATTTCTCGAGGAATGGAACCAGACAGTTTGTTTCTATGAAGGTACAATGTGGTTAAATTCCTCAAGTTACCTATGGAATGAGGGATTGGACCAATGAGATTGTTATATGACAATTCAAGACCATTAAGAGATCTTAACAATCCAAGTTCTTGAGGAATGGAAACTCAGACATGAGCCACCAAGTACAATGTGGTTAAATTCTCAAGTTACCTATGGAATGAGGAGTCAACGCGGAGATTATTAACATAAAGCAAGATCATTAAGAGATCTTATCAACCAATTTCGAGGAATGGAACCAGAGGTTTGTTCGTGACAAGATACAATGTGGTTAAATCTCTGCTACCTATGAAGGAGGGATTGGACCAAATAGATTATTAATTGACAAATCAAGATCATTATGAGATCTTAATAATCCACTTCTGGAGGAATGGAACCAGATAGTTTGTTCAGATCAAGATACAATGTGGTTAAATTCCCTGCTACCTATGAACAGGATCGACCAGAGATTGTTAGTCGACAAGTCAAGAACATTAAGAGATCTTAATCCAATTTCTCGAGGAATGGAACCGTAAAGCCTATTCCTCATAAAATGCAAAAATAGTTGCTTTTCAAATTCTCTATAAAAGGAAGAATCGACCTCTAAAAAATTAAGAAGCCAAAGATAGAAAGCTAAGTGATGTTAAAAACCCAAGTCATTTAGGTATTACACCAAGAAATGATTAGAACCAAAATCAAGAATTGTGATTAGTTTGGAAATATTACCAATATTAATAATGTTCCGCAGGAGTCATAGTCAAATTAAGAGTAAGGAGGTTGGGAGAGATGAAAAATTGATTGGAGTGTACCTTCAAACCACAACTCGGGTTTAAATCGAGACACTTCCGACCTATGACAAGCCACTGAACCAATGATGGCAAGAATCAGCACCAAAACCAAGACAGAGAGTAAATGGGTTTGATTATCGCGCTACCTTCCATGTTAGAAGAGCAAGTGCTTCTTGATCTTGTTCAACTTTGAAATAGCAATGGTGGTAAGTGCAGGCTATGTGAAATGACATGGAAGGATGATATTGAAGACAAGGAAAAGAAGAAATATGAAAAAGCAAGGAGTTTATGATGAGCCGAGAGTAAGGAGTTGGATGAAGGATATTCACGTCATTATTGAGCTGGTAGAGATGAAGCTATTGTTGTGGTGTGTTACGAGGAGAAGATGCAACACTTATTTATAAACTAAGTGTGATATATCTCGCATTCCCATTAGTTGGTGTGTACATCTAACTACCTATCTCCAATACAATTACTGAATTGGAAAATAGGTAATATCAACTTCATACTTTTTTTATTTTCTTTTATCAAAAATAGTCTTATTTTTTTTATAAACAAACACCCACAATTACATAGCAAATAACTTAAAATATTACTTTATTTTCTAATTAAAATAGACTATTGTAAATTACATAGAAATAATTAAAATATTCCTTTTTCATTCCCTGCTCCATGCTCTTTCAAATAGAACATGTTTAAAATTATGATTACAATTCTTTTTAAGTGAGGGCTCAACGTTGATACACAAGAAGTCCATTTCACAAACACTACTCCGCATATGTTGTTATATATATATATATATATATATATATATATATATATATATATATATATGACTTTTATAATTAAGGCTTTTGTAGGTATCAAGTCAACTTCCAAATATGAAAAAACAATCAAAATACTGCATTTCTGACCCCATTTTAAATTCTTTGCTCAACTTGATAGGTATTATCAACTTTTCTAGTGACAAAACAAAAAAAAAAAATCCTCCTAATTAATCTATTTTAAAGTCTTCACTCAATTCCCAAACATCTTAAAACTTTAATTTATGACTTCGCCATATTCACTTCAATTATGACATCATGTTCATTAGGGTAGAAAATTCGCTGCGTATTATCATGAAATTCTTGGTCAAGTATTCATATTATATTAGTACCCATGTCATATCCTATTTGATGTAGGTGAAGACATTTATAGATGGGCCTCCATTCATTAAATTATAGTACTAAATTATCTAATAAATATATAAAGAGGGCATAATGGCTACAAGTGATCCAACTCAAGTGAGATAGATATGACAAAATATATTAAATTGATTGTATACATATCAATTATATAGGAAATTTACTAAAGATTAAATTTATACTATTTGTAATGAAAAACTAATTAAATATTCACATAATTAGTAATCTCAGAACCACGCTAGTTTATGTTGATCAACTAAAGAATCCAACAATAGATAGGCTTTAATTTATTAAATTATAGTATTAAATATCTATGGAGAATTTTTGAAATGATTATGGCATCTCTAGATAACCTTCTTCATTAGAAAAGTAAAATTTATATAAAAATTGCATTATTTTAAGGTATATGACATTGAAGTGGCAAAATATGTTTTCATATAAATAAGATACCGTTGCATTTCCTAATAATAAAATGCTGAATAGCTAATATATAAATGACAATTTAATCACTTCAAGAAGCTTGCTTTTGAATAGATATGGACTAATTCTATCTTTTTTGGAAAACACCGTTGTTTTTAAAAATTGTAATACTAAAAATTGTACTATTTCTAATGTTAAACCTTTCAAGGAATTTCTAAAAACAAAGGTAAGTTTTTTTTTTTGTATATATAAGGGTTGTGTTTCTAAGAATGTAAAGACATTGATAAGTGGTGTGAACTTAATACTCCAAAATAAACAAAGTATTTGTCTCAGACATGGACTTGAAATCATCTTTATAAAAACTTGTCCCGTAGTTTTAACGTGTATTCATGACTTTGATTGTAAGACCCGGGAAAAAAAACCTAGAAATTTGAATTTTTGCTAGGAAGGGCAAAATAGTAATTTTTTTGGAATTCTTTATAGATATCGGATGACGAAACGGACTTCACCATTGGAATCGTCTCACGAAATCTAGTCATTCAGCACTTCATTAAACCTCAAATGCTAGATTTTCACGATCTCTCGAGAAGATCTAAATGAGGACCTCAAAACAAGATTTTGAGAAAACTTTAAAATGTCAAATATTTAAAGAATGTCCATTAATATAGATGAAATAGAAACCGACAAAATAAATTATTTCAGGCTTAAAACTGACCATAAGCTGGACAAGGCACGATTTGAGCCACGTGTCTCATGTATAAATACAAGAAATACCTAAACACCAAAAAATCAAGAATATATCCGTGAGATATCAAAACATCTCTTAAAATATCTAGACCAAACGTTAGAGAGAGAAAGAGAGAGGAGGAAGCTGAAATCAACTTTTTCTCCCAAGGATTTAATGGTTTAATTCAATCGACTCTAAGAGGTCGGTGAGCAAGCCGCCTAAAGACGAGCCACGTGGGTACCAAAATCACAAGATTTCGCCAAGGTCCATAGTTCGAAGTTATATATCATTTTTGTAAGAGTATAATTGAACTCTTGTAAAACATATCAATATATCAGCTTTATAGTATTCAAGGTATGGCTGAACGGGTCGAGTGTGGTATATCGAGTCCTGATGGGCCTGGGTCGATGGCCGTTATACATGTTGTATTTTGGATAGAGCTTCCCGTACAGAGGAGACTCTATCCGATTTTTTGTTAAAGTATGGATCTCGATAAATGGGACATGATGGTGGCATCTAAGTTACCCGACACTAATCGGCTGCAAAGTCGACGGTCGTCAACTGACCCCTGATGGGTGTCACATTGATTGGTAATGTCGACTTTTGAACAACAAAAATGACTTAAATAATTGCCCCTACCTAACTCATTTTAAAGTCTTTGTTAACTTGAAATCATCTTAAAAATAAAACAATTTTTGTCCCATATTAGCACTTTCATTCATGACTTTGATAGGTAGTAATAATTTCTATGCATGACTCATTTTGTGTCTTCGCCTCGTAACTCATAAAAATCTTAAAGAATCTTGTCATGTAGTTTTCATGCATTCATGACTTATAAAAAAATTTGTAGACTACTAATTAGACTTAATTTAATTTCATTTTTATTAAACTTAATAGTTTTTATTTAAACATTTAGAGCTATTCCCAAAAAATTGATTTAAAACTATTTCGAAACATCACTTCCGCAAGACTAAAATTGTTAAAGTAACATATGGCAAAGTTGCCATTTGACCTGTTCCAATTACAATTTTGAAAAGAATACAAACAATAATGTAAATCCTGTATAGGACTCCGAGCAACAAGCAAGATTACGAGTGAAGCTTCATTAAAGAAACAAACTAATTGTTGACTAAGAAAATTGATTGATATAGAACTTTAACTCAAAATCTCGAATTAATTAGAAGAAGTCAAATTCGTATAGAAAACCTGGGAAGGAGTTAAGACACGTATAAGGATTGGGCTTCACAAAGATTTTGGATCTAGCATTAGCATCAAACAATGTAATACAACCTCGAAATGAAAATGTCATTACATGCTTCACTAATAAAACATCTACTGGTGCATTGATAATCATAATTTCGGGAGATAACTCGTTCATCAATATAATGCATTTGTTAAGCTTTATCGAAGAGGAAAATCTCTTTGAGCGCATTTCTACGTATAAGGTAAAGAAAGAAAGTTGATGTATGTGATCCACTGAACTCGAGGTAGATCAATGCTGAATATTTTCCTAAATCCAAGCAAGCCAATTCAACTAACTAAGAAATATTGATCGATATAGAACTTTAACCACAAAATTCAGAATTAATCGTGAAGTGTCGGAAATACAAAGAAAAACCTGAGGGGAAGGAGCTTAAGACACGGATAGAGAGATTGGTTTACAAAGATTTTGGATCACTGGAACGCTACTCTCACCCTTTCCTTAAGGCCTTCAAGTTGGCCTCAACATTCTAATTCCTCGTTTTATTATCAAGATGCTACCTACATTTCCATTCACGCTATCACCGCTTCCCATTCTCTCCAAACTTTACATCTCCAAACAGAAACAAGAAGTACGGATAACCTTTTTCTCGCTTCTTATTGTTTTCTTCTTCGCGCTGTACCTCTTCCCTGAATTCAACTACTAATTGGGACTTCACGGCTGATGTTTAAAACTGCAGCCACAACCGAGTCAAAACCATGCCACTAATAGGATCCGATCTCCGCAATGAAATATGCTTCTCGACCATACTTCACTCCGCCAACTCCGCTTCATGGACACGAAGTCGACCGTGATTCTTCATTTGGCAATGATTCCACACTCTCCAATATCTGCTTCAGCCTATGCTCCAATACACCAAAGGCACCAGCAGGCAATAAGAATCCTCGAGATATTTCCAGGATAGTCGCGAGAAGACATGGAGATCATCAGTGCCATTATCCGATAAGTGAGCATTTTCTTTTTACTCAAGAAATCCACCGGCGCCCACCGACTTCCAGGGTCTTTTCAGCCAAATTTCTTCTCGCAGTTGAAATACATCTCAACCAATCATAGCTGGGAAATACTTTGCGTTTCGCTTGCCACAAAACTGGGTGATAAGATTCCTGCATAAGAAAGATATGTAGTGACCGCATGTTGAGGGAAGCAGCATTACCATTCATTAGAGTAACTTCCTGTCTAATATTGATGATGGTTTTTGCCAACATTCTCCCACGATATCTCAGTATAACACATGCATTTTTCTTATCGCAGCAATTCATATTTCAAATAGTTGTCTTGACAATCCACCTAAAGACCACTTCTGACCACCATCACCACTGATGGACCTACATTGTTAAAATCTCACGCACTTCAAAGGTGTATGTTGATGTGCTGTCCGGTAAACAAATTTCGCACCTTGCAAGGGGGGAAGCTACAATATATGGGATGTAATGAGCTCAGGATGGTTAGACCAATACTCATTGGGCACGCCCTAAAGCAAATGCAGTGATTAGAACACGGCCCCCTTGAGAAATGGTTGAGTGGATGACATCTGTGAAGCGCTTTTCTCTCACATTCCAAGGCTGATGGAGTTGCACAAAGATAAGTAGATCCACCACGCAGCCATCGGGAGAACTCATGGATCTCAAAGAAGACAAAGATGATGAATCTTCTTCACAGAATAGTCTCCAAGTAAAGTACTCGAACACCAAAGAATATCACCATAAAAACATGTTTCAAGGACGTGGCCCAAATTAACACCAAAATCATATTCCATTTACTTCTAATGTCCGATGGAAATCAAACCTTAAGATGAATTTACTTATAGTTGTAGGAGCATTAAATGGAGTAATAAAATTAAGCAACACATCTAAAGTCAATTGTTGTAAATGTCCAAACAAACGCAAATGTGACGTAGATTATATGCAACCGATATTTTGGCATAAGGAGAAATACACATCATATTGCTCTTTTTCGTAACAAGTTTTATATTTTATTAGATTGGTTTATAACAAGTTTGAAACTAAATTAAGATAATATCATGCTGTGGTGAAGCACAAAAAAATCAATATTAAGTATAAATAATTTAATCTTAGTAGACTAATTCTTGCTATATTAGTATTATTTGCCAAAACCTTCTTACGTTGAAGACAAAACCCAATTAATCTCATAGAAGGTGAAGAACAAAGTCCACAGATGAAGATCTAAAACAATAATAATTGTACTCGGGTAGAATCTATGATTCAGGTAAGAATGTCTCTATGGTAGAAAGATTGAAGCTTAAGAATGAGGCAGAGATGTTTCGCAAAGATAATTTCGAATAAGAGACCCAAGATAGAACATTAGAGCAAATCAAGCGAACTCAAATAAACAAGATCTAAGCTAATTTCATGGACCATTTCAGCTCTTCAAAAGAAACTTAGAGATAAATTCTTATTGCATGTGTCATAAAACTCGCCCTTCGAATGCGGTCTAATGAACAAATTCAAATATTTTAGCTTAATTTCTAGGCAAAGTAATTCACATAAATTTTAATTAAATAAATGGCCAAACTTTCTCCTGTGAAATAGCGGATGCAGATGATTCAAGTGAAAGTCGCACAAGAAATGCAACACATTACAATGCAAGAAAGCTGAGAGCACATCTAAAGAACACGGGCAATTTTACATGAAAGTAAACTAGATAACCAAAAAGGAAAACTCAAGATGAAAGTTCTAAAAGTTTCATGATTGACAAAAGTTCACAAGAAGACAGATAGCGTAAGATATCAATAAAAATGATCAAGAGCATATGTTGCTACACCAAGACACTAAGGAAGCCAGCTTTTAGTCGGGATCACCGACCCCAACCAAAGTAAGACTGGCGGTAACCATAAGGATATAGATGCAAAGAAAATGGGCCGCAACAAGGTGTGGCTATAGGGGCATAACTATAGGTTATAGTTACAATTCTTAGTTTTGGCCACTACTAGCGGCCTATCGGGGTCATTTTTCCGCCACAACTGAAAGGATATGACTACGAGGGGGCCATTTCGCCGCAACTATTAGAGAGATGGTTATGATGAGGCTATTTCTGGCCGTGAACTATAAGGGTGATCTAGGATTGAAGCCAATTTCATGGTCAAGAACTATAAGGGTGATATATAGATGGGGTAATTTGTTAGCCGCTACTATAAGGGAAGTTATAGATGAGGATTTTTATTAGCCGCTATTATAAGGTGATATATAGATGGGGTGATTTTTTGGCCACTACAATAAGGGTAATTATAGATGGGGTTTTTTTATTGTCTGCTACTACAAAGTGATATATAGATGGGGTGCTTTGTTGGCTGCTACTATAAGGGTAGATATACGGGTTTGTTTCTTTCACGCAATTTGTTACCATAATGAAAGGTGGAATCTTTTTAGATTCATCGTAAATCTAGATCATGGGCGAGATATAATCTACTCCCACCCAAAAATTTCAAGAAAAGATATACGCGTCCATCAAACAATAGTAACCAAACGAAAAACCAAATTAACAAAAAAGATTCAGGAGAAGTTCCATGGATTAAAACAAGCCAAATCTCATATTTCAATCACAAAAATTACATTGCAAAACTACCAAGAACCAAATGTGGCTGTAAAGTCATAATTCAGAATATTTAAAGTAAATTGAATCCATAAATGTTTTTCTTCAATTTTCCTTTCAGTCAACATGAATCAAAAATACAATATTAGCCAAAATAAGATATTCCTATTTTTCAAGAGGGTGAACTCCAATTCAAACTACTTGATCCCAAGTCGCAAACAGATGATTCAGTTAATAGAGAGGGAATAGTGCAGAGTGCACAATATCGCAATGCATATGGAAATGTTGTTCTATGGTTGAAAAATATCAAGAAGGGGAGAAGAATTAAAATTGAAAAATGAATATAATCGCTTGCAGGTGAATTCACAATTATGATTTTCTAGTTGCCACAATTTAGTATTCACTGCCTTCCTTTCACTATTATATGCTTGGGTTCTTTAGATCTTAGCAAGAAAAGAGCAAGAAATATGTTGAAATATACTCAAAACTAGACTCTCTTCTGCCAACTCTATTTTCAGCATTTTTATTCTTTCTCCTATTGTTCTTCCAATATTCAACAAAGCCATATGCCCAGACAATCTTAAAGACATATCTAATAGTAGGATTTGTCAATCATCCATTCATTTAAACTAGAATACATACATTGGCCAATCATCCCTTGACTTTCCTTTTAGAAGATATGAAGCTTTATTCGAACCCGCATGGTAGTAGAGAGGTAGAAGCCACTAAGAAAAACCTTGAGGTAAATACAATAAAAGGTCAAAAGAGTTTCAAAGGTAGAACCCTTTGATGCATAAGTCCTCCAACCGTTGGTGATTTGAAAGAAATGGGCCAAGATATAATGTTGATTGAATAGAGCCAATTTTTCGTCGGGACCAAATGGTACATCTTCCGGCCAATCAATCGAAGAAATTTGAGGCCAGAATTGCGCCTAAAGTTCAAGCCAAATGTGAGTGGAAAAATCGCGACAAATAATTTCATCCATGCCGACAACAATGCCTTCTCGACGACTCCCACCGACGCCAATAGCGTGGGCATTTGTGGTTATATCTGGGGTATAATTATGTTGCACCAAACCTCGCTTTTCATCCGGATAAACGAATGCCAAATAAGGCAAGCCAAACATCCACCTTGTGACCCTTAAATTTGTTATTTCATTTTCAAACAATAAACTAAGTAATAATCGTGATAGTGTTTGTCTCTCTTGTGTACATTATACTTGAATAAGGAAAACAACACAGCCCCATTGGACCTTCTCTTTCTTACAACATTGTTCTAAATTTATTTGCACCATCTCAGATATATGTCGTCGCATTTCACCACCATTTAGACCTTCATGTGGACATCCTATTAGATGATTTTATCAAACCATAACCACTATGGGACCTTAGGAGAAACAAAGTTTATGCTTATAAAAAAGGATTGCAAGATTTACTGGATAGCTTCTTACTTGGCCAACCATCCTACTTTTGCATATGTCTTTAAAAACTCGTTTCACGCTATTTTAATTTATCACACACCAAAGTGATAATTTGTAATGTAGTTGTACAAGCACAATTAATTAAATGTAATTGCTCAAGGGCTCGCATGTTCTTTATTGATATGTTCTTTAGGATCACTGCACTATACGAAACGTTTTTAGTTCCAATTTATTGTATTTAGCACTTTTGGAATAAAGAATTGCCTTAGACAATATAAGCACTAACAATTTCCTAACCAAATTTTATTTAAGCATTGATAACAAATATCTACCCAAACAAAGCTTGTTCCAAAACATGATTATTAGCTTAATTATATAAATAAGTACTGGCTAATTTTTGCTAGCAATTAAGGTTTCTGCCAAAGAATCATGGTGAACCATATAGAAGCTTTAGCATTGCGTATGAGTTAGAAATAACCATACTTTCTCTAGGAATTAATGGAAACGGTATAATGGAAGAGTGGCACTGCATTAGGAATGGAATTTAAATTTGGGGGATGTTTAGGTTTCTCTAAATTGCATAAAGACCCTAGCAAAATATTCTTTAAACCAATGTAGTTAGGGCATACTAAAAGAAGAAATTCAGCCACACAATGTGTTGTAATCAATCTGCAAACTTAGCTCATACAAGGGCAAATATTAGTTGGCAATATTTATAATGACTAGCCAAGGAATATCAGGGTCCAAACTACTTCCAATGTTCGAAAGCTTACTTTAATGCTTATATCAATTGTATGCCTTGGAAGCAATGGCTCTGATTGTCAGTCGAAATCAAATAGCGTGAAGCAATGGTTTGTCTTCTATAGACTTGATCACATGACCTTCATTAAAGAAGCAGAATCCATTCAAGGGAATGAAGAGATCGTGGGAACTCAGTGCAAACCCCACAAGGTATTTTAATTGCTCTATACGCTCTTTATCTTATGTATTCCTGGAAAATGATGGCTACTAAATGCTACTAAATGATTACAATATATTCATAAATAATAAACATATCCAATGGTCATTCCTGACCGAACACCATAAAGTTCACACTCCTCGTTCGCTCTATGTTGTCTCGCTCCTCTCAAACATTCTATCAAACACTTCAAGGACCACTCTGCTTATGTAATTTACCAACCATCTAAGGCTTGATTAATACTAATAGATTTTAATTCACTAAATCAATCAAAAATAAGTTTAGATCCCAGAAAACACCAAGGTACTAAGGATCACATAATGCTTTCTCAATTATAAACTCGCAGCCGCACCACCGTGCAAAGAAAAATATAATATTTTCATTACTTGGAAATGTAAATCTCAAACAAAAACTCAATAAAACACGTGAATCTAGAGAATTTCAGTTCATACAAATCTTAGTAGCAAAAAACCAAAGGAAAATAGAAGAGATATAGGCAGAGTATCAAACTCGAAATCGAAATTATCATGTCTTTCTAGACATTTGAACAATCCATTAGGCGTGAGTCCTTACTATTGCTATCACTCACCCTTGGTCGTCTCCTCTACTTAGCTAATGTCTCCACGCCTTACAATCGCTTTGCATGCAACTACAATTCTATCTCGCACTATATATGGAGCCATCGTTAGTCATGAACTCAAATAAATACAAATTAAAGATATGTTTTCGTTGCAAATTATTTTGGGCCCCCACAAATAATGTCCTTATAAGACACTTTTCTTTGTAGTGAGCAGATCGTCAGAGATAAGTAAGTGATTAACATAACCCCATTCAATCGAGAAGAAAACAAATAGCCGAGGAAAGCAATGGAACTTCAACATAATCAAAGAAGCGTGAATATTCGGGGCTTCTCCAAAGGAATTTTAGTCGATAGAATTGATTATTGTAGCCTCTGCCTCAAGTACGGAAAGTACATTAACCTCGCATCCTCTAGAAGGCCAAAGGAACTTAATAGTGAATGGTCTTTCTATGTGAAAGGATCCTTCACCCAGCTACAGAGAATACTCTCATAACAATGCTGTTACGATGGTGTATAACCAATTGTTTTAAGGTGTTTTAATCGCCTAAGGCATTCATCACCATGCGCTGAATTCAAATGGAGAAAAGTTGGGCCTAAGAAAATCTAATTAAAGAAGATTCACGCTTTCATACTAGAAAAATGCTGATAGATTTCATAGGAAGCTATTTCATATATATAGAATTTCAGGTTTATTCCGAGAAAAATAAATATTGGAAAATTTAATGAAGAAACCATTGAGAAGCAAGAGCAGTCTTAAGATGGTATAAAATTTGGGTGGTAGATGTAATCTCATTCTTGAAGATAGATTCAGAAGGTTCTAATATACAAGATATTGATAAGAGAAGATATGTATGAAGTTCTAAATTGGTTCTCACACCTTATATGTTTTAGCAATAGTTGTTTTTGGTCATTTTTCATACCATTCAAGAACAATTCATTCCATTGCTTAAAAAAAATTTAAAATGACCATACTCTAGGATTACAATATCAAAACAATAATGATATTCTAACTTCATTTCTCAATCTAGACACAAGTTTTATAAACAAATAACATTACAACATTCAACAAGGAAAAGAACACAATGTATCACTAAAAAGGGACATCAATGGCTGGCGGATCAATTCATCAAAGTATGGCAAAGCAAACATACCCGAAAGTATGCCGATGAATCACAACAACTGACACCACAGAACATGACCAAAATAGAAACAAACAAATTAAACCCAATGTCGCAAAATGGAATGGGGAAAACTAGCAACCAAAATAAAAGCACAATGCATTATGGTATACCAAAGATGGTTTTCCCTTTATAGGACATGTAGACACAGAACGGCCCACTTCATTTCCAAGAACTACAAACATCCTAATCTCAAAATAGAGCAGACTTAAGATGATCAAGCTTCAAGTAGAGATACAGTCATAGGCTTCACAACCAATTTATGATCAATGATAAAGTGAGAGATGTGAGAAAGAGATTTTCGCCTAATAAAATTCAATGATCGGTGATAAAAAATACACATGGAGAAGTAAGACCGTCAGCTAGTTTCGCTTCTATGACCAAGCAGTTCACCCAATGTAATCATGGAAAACGTTTTCACAGCAGGCCCTCGACGAGAGGCCTCATCAACTGTCGCATAGTCAAGCCGAGATCGGGATTGACACATAAGCACGTTACTCATCTCAATACAACCACTACTTAGCTCACCCACTTCATCCATACAGAGGTGGAGGGGCGCTTGTCCATACATCATTCAATGCTCAATGGTCGGTGAGTAACCGGTGACGAGGTCGAGGATGAGAAGCGACGCCACGATAACAGACATGAGCTCACCAGATGCCTTTCCCCATAATTACTCCATTGTTACAACCCCGCTGGCAAACATCCTATTATCCACCTTCATCAGAAGGTCTCCGCAAATTAAGAAGATTACATCATACCGCCCGCCAAGAAATTATAATATATAACTAACCCACTAATTAAGAAATGGTACTCGGAGCAGATAAATCCAAAAGTTCCTCGCAAACGGTTCAATTAGATGAGTCCGCTTATAAGCCTAGTCGTGTTTCTAAGTCGGAGACATGGGTCATATCAATCTAATGTAACATTGTTGCTGTTGCGTCTCATGAATACCGGAGGTGAGCAATCACAGCATATAAGATAAAGTTTAGCCACTTCTTTCAGCAATGCTTAGGCCTCAACTTAACGCTTTTCGCTTTATCGTTGCTTAGAACAGCTGCCTTTTTCCTCTATAAACTCATAAATCGAAATGAGTTTCGAAATGAATCAAGCTAATAAATGATAATATTGCATGCCTTATCTCAGCCAGAGCATGAATCTCACAAAGCCTTCAAATCACCATATTCACCATCTGATCCGATGAATAGGCAGTTTTTCACAAAGAATGACTAAAACTCATATCCTACTGTAATGTCCGATGGAAATCAATTACCGCAGATGGATTTAATTATAAATACAGAACATTAAACGAGATAATAAAACTAAGCAACAAATTCAAGTCAATTTATTGTAACGCCAAACAAATTAAGAATATCGTGATTATATGCAACCAATATTTTGCATATGAGAAGTACATAATTCAGATGCTTCCTTTTTTCGTAATAGTTTCATATTTTCTTAGATTAAGGTGTAACAAGTCGGAACTAAATTCAGATAATAAATATGGTAACGCCGTGGTGGAGCACAACAAAAAACCAATATTAGAAGATAGTCAATTAATCTAAATACCAATTAGTATTATTTGTCAAAACCTTCTTACGTTGAAGACAAAAACCTGAATTAATCTTTACAAGGTGAAGAACAAAGCAATAATGTATTTAGTGATTCAAAACAAAGAATACTTGCACTCTGTAGAATTATATGATTCAGATAAGAATGTCTACGGTAGAGATTTAAACTTAAGAATGAGGTAGTGATGTTTCATAGATACTTCAAATAAGAGTAATCTAAGATAGAACATTGTGAGTAAACTAAATTTAAATAAACAAATATCTAAGCTAATTCAGGATACATGGACAATTTCAAAATTTCAAAAAAGGAAGTAAAAGAGAAGGATTAGAAATCAAATGCTAAGAGGTTGATATCGTTTATCGTTCCAAATCCACTTTCCATGGAATAAAGTACTTATTGAAACATTAAAGATAACATTGACCAAAATTTAGAACCGTAAAATAAAAAGATTAAAAGACCCAAATCTAAGTCCCTTACAATCAATCATAAAGAATGTATTTGAGATTTAGCTTCAAAATTAGTTCGGACAATCAGAGGAAATTAGAGGAAACTATTACTAGTCTCCAAAAAGGGGAGAATGAAACATACATCTACAAACAAAAATCAACTCACCTCAATTTTATCCATGGAGCGAAGAATGTGTCTTGTTCTCATATAGTACACATCTTCAATCAGAACTTTGCTCACTACATAATCGCATTAAAAGCAACTGTAGATAAATTTTTGTTGCATGTGTCATAAATCACCCCTTTGAATGTGGTCTAATGAACAATCTAAATATTTAGCTAAATTTATAGGGGCAAAGTAATAGCATAAATTTTAATTAAATAAATACAACCTTCTCCAGAAATAAAGATAATAGACGCAAGATGATCCATGAAAGTCACAGAAATGCAAATACACATACATGAAGTAGTGGAGGATATCTAAAAAGAACAGGGCAATTTTACATGAGAAAGTAGAGTAGATAACCAAAAAGGAAAACTGAAGATGAAAGTTCTAAAATGTTTCAAGATTGACAAAAGTTCATTGACAAGACAAGACATGCATGTAAAACCCCAACCTGATTGAATGTTATAATAGTAGTTTTTGAACTGATTTGAGGTCTAATGATAGAAACGAGGGTAGCTTAGAATTTAGAACTCCGACGTCATTTGACATGAAGTGGAATTTCGAAAAATTGTAACCCAACGCCCTGGTATGAATAATGAGTTTTCTACATCCGAATGGAGGTTTGTAAGAATTTAAGAAATTCCCATTCCAGTGACTGAACCGATATTTAGAAGAGAATAGGATTGTCAAGAATAGTATTTCCTGACTCAAATCTGAGCTCCTGGCAATGATATTTCTAAATTGGCCTAAAATACGAAAAATGTCCGTAATATATCATAAAGACTAACGAAACTGAAATAAAGTAAACTGGATCCAGCTTGGATAGTTTCCAAAGATCCAACGTAATCAGGTACACGCTATTATCCCATTATCGATTTAATGATTTTAAATCGATTTCGTGATTTCGCAGCCCGGGAATTCATCGTGAAGAATTTGAAGTAGAATATTTTATGTCTGAACAAATATAGACGAATTATAGAATATTTTTTGACATATAATCTATATAAACAAAGAAAAGGCTAAACGGAGATAAAACTGCTTATATGGGAGAGATTTTCTTGTGAGAGCCAATTAAAACCTTTCTTACGTGATCAAGTTAATAAAACACTAGGTTAATGGATTTGTGATTCATTAGAAGGACCAATGAGCTTCTTGGTTCAAGGGAAATTTCGTGCTGGGAAAGGGCAATTTGTCAGTGTGAAGCAAATCTAAATTTAAGATTAAGTTGGCTCTCAAAAAGGAGGTGAGAAACCGTAGGAGAGAAAGGAGAGGAAGAAAGAGAAAGAGGTGGAGAGAAAGAGAAGCAAGAAGAAAAGTGAAGGGCAAAGGTATGAGATGTGATTTTTTCTCCTCATCTGCTTAAGTGATCTCAAGTGGTAATCATGAGAGGAGCCAAAGAAACTCAAGAAACAAGTAAGCCGCAGGGAAAGTTAGGGTTTGATGTTTCCATGTTGCACGTCTTAAATTCTGCATGGATGTTAAATTGATGGTATTTAAGGTTTAATGGTGCTATCCACATCAATTGAGAAAGCCATGGTTTAGGTTAGGTTTTGACAAAATCAAGTGAGTATGGTTAGGGTTTGATAGTGAATTGTGTGTGTTATGTTGAAATGGGTATAATGCACTGATTTAAGTGTTTATAGGAGGAAAGAAAAAATGGAAGAGAAACACATTTTGGTCAATTTTTGGGCAGCAGTCTCGGTACAGGAAATGTCCTAGTTTTCTGTTTTGACCAGTTTTGGTATTTTGGGCCATAACTCGTTTCAATTTTTGATCCGATTTGAGTGATTTAAGTGGCCATGTAAAATAGACTTGAAGGAGAACAAACTTACGAAGAAGGTATCGCTAAATTTGATCCTAAGTGGCCTAAATATTCACTCAAAGTAGGACCATGTGCAAGCCAAATTCTGGTTCAGTTTTAACACAGATTAGCCCGTTATTTGACGTAGAAGTGAGTTTCGTGTTCGAATAAGGATTCCAATTGAATAGAACCCTTAGCACCTTAGCTTTAAAATGAGTATAAGGACATAGTGTCAAAATATGAAGTCAAGACTCGAAAATGAGTAATACAAACTGTCACTAGAAAATCGTAATGACTAGTCGGGTACATGAAATGCCATAACTTTAGTTTGGATGATCCATTGGATTGATTCCCTATAAAATAGAGATTCTAGAGAATAAGAATATAGAAATTATGCTTATGGTGGATTAAATGGAAATTATGGTTAATGTAGACTGTGCATTTTCTTGAAAAGGTGGAAAAGGACTACCTGACGGAACGGGAACTCAACGGGAAGCAGCTGGATTGAAAGGTGAACTCCAAAGTGAAATGATATTTGGAAATTGAGTTTACAAGTGAATGATTTAATGTTAAACTGAAAGTTTAATGGGAAATGTTTTATCTTGCATCAATATATATTTATATGTATATGAAATATGTATGCATATGTTAAGGTATTATGAAAGTTTAAAATGTAAAGAATGCATTTGTGTTTTAATGATAAAGTAAAGGATTTAAATGGATTTATAAACGTATTTTGGAAGAAATGTTCACTGATGGTTACCCTAAACCCCTATGACCTGGGCAGGATCGATCGTGTCGAGGTACTCTTAAACGTGTAAGGATTTAGAGGGTGTGCTATAGGTTGCTAACCGAGGGAGGGAAATAGGTGTCTAGAGTATCCCTTACACGTTATAAAGTGCTATGACTGAACCCTATGCAAAGCGTGAGTTTCTCCGCAGCCGTGAGTGGTTATGACTGAATGTGACTGTTCTCACCACAAGACCGGAACTGCTCTGTGTTTATTCCCCGGGTTCCACTGTGAAAAGAAAGAAAGAAGGAAATAAAAGAGTTTGAGGCATAAATGTTTAAGGCATAAATTGGATTTTAAATACTTTATGTTATTTATTATAAAGAAAGAAAGAAAGTTTGAGGCATAAATGTTTAAGGTATAAATTGATTTAAATACCAGGTAATATTGAGCAGCCAAAGTTTGAGGCATAAATGCTTAAGGTATAAACTGATTTTAATCAGAGGCAATTATTGCTTTGATATATACCAAAAGGTTATTTCGATGAAACCGCACACTCACCGGGCTCCTTTAGCCTCATTCTTTCCTATGTTTCAAAACATTTTCGTGGACTCCGAGATAGGTGCTGTGCAGAGCGTCCCTGCTGAGTCGAGCCATCAAGGAGACGGCACTGTGGATTTCATTGTATATATAATTTTGCATATTGTTTATGTTGAATATTTTGTTATGTATATATGTATATGTATAAAGTTGGAAAAAGGAACTACGCTAGGTTTTGGATCCCAGCAGGATGAGGTACGTGAAAGTGCCTCGCTTTAAGTTCGGCTCATGGCCCAAAAAATGCTTTGATAAAAATGCATGGAATTTTAAGATATTGAATGTTTTGATGATTTGAAGTAAACAAATGTATATGTATGTATCATTGTGTTGATCGGGTCAGGGACTCCAGGTCCTAATATGGAAGTATAAAATTGAAGTTTATAAGTGTTTTTAAATGCTTTTATCGTGTTTTTGTAAATTTGGGAAAGTCCGAAAAACAGAGAACTCCCGCCAATTTTTCTCGAAAAACTGCGTTTAAAAAAAACAAAAGAAAGAGAAAAAAAATTTATCACTTCGCTCCAGATTATTTTCTAAAGATATGTTAAAGATTGTAGCGTTCGCCCATGGATTTTAATTGACATTTAAGGAAAAGCCATATCCATTGGAGGCCGGGAGGTCCCCTTGCCCGAGGTTAACTGGTCGGGATCCTTCAACGTGGTATTCGAGCCACTGCTTCAAAATGTTATAAAGATTTGAAAATTTTATTTTCATACGATTGTTTTAATGTTTTATTTCCACTTTCATAAATTATTTATGTGATTTAAAATCATATATGCATTTCATATGACATAGTAAAATTTTTGACCATAGAAATGCGCTGTCGAGGCTTCACCTCACACCAGAGGAGCTCTCGAGGCATTAGTACCACCACCTGAAATAACGATGTTTCACGATAGAAATAATACTAGATCTTTGAGTTGGAAGGTCTAGACAAAAAGGAGTCTTGAACTTTTAATTCAAAGATTACATCCGAGGATAGAGAATAGTGTGAGTGAAAGATCATAAAAGTTGAAAAGAAATTGTAGGCATGTGTAGAAGAGTCCCACTCATCATCACCACCTTAGAGGAATATTAATGTAATGTAAAAAACGCACTTGTCCAAATGGGAGTCTATTCATCCTGAATGAAAATCATACTACTCAACATGGAAATGATAATGTTCTACTGTTCAAACAGATGAAGCAAATTAGAGGACATGGGAGATCGAGCATTTCGAGGGAACTGTCAAGATTTATTGCTGAAAAAAACATAAGATTTTTTCAAGAAGATCGATTCTAATGATGATTAATCAATTCAGGATATGAGGTCCTGACCCAAGAAATGCCATAAGTCATGTATCAAGAGAAGTTAGTCATGTATCATTGCTTGGAAAAGTTGAATCCAATGATAAAGATAAACGGAAAACTCAAAAAGGTCCATATCACGGCTTCAAGAGGTTTGCTATAGGTCTTAGTCCATCGACAGGGACCAATAATAGCTAGCCTGATAGCCACACACAAGATTTCAGCCGTGTAGTGTAGAGGCCGCAATTAAGGATGAGAGGAGCATGGGTTTGAAATCCCAGGCTACGCAAAGTCAAGGACAGAAACGGAGTGGGTCGATGTGGGTTTAGGGAGGTTCTAGTAAGCTATTAGGATTTTATGGATTATTTACCTAAACCTTCAATTGAGTTACATTAAGGCTTTAGCTATTAAATTGATATAATTCTAGGTTGATTTTTCTAAGAAATTGAAAAGAAAGAATGATATTATAAGGATTGTCAATTTAGGTAAACTTTGGATGTTAATGAAAGTGATGTCATTACTGGGTTTGAATTGATTTAATACATTCCTTGAAATGTTTGAAGGAATTAATGGAATTAATGAAATTAAAAGTTGAATAGAAAATGAGATGAGAGGGCGAAAGAAAGGGTTTAATTGAAATACATTACTTGATTTAGTTTGGCAACCAACGACATGAGATGAATTATCAAAACAATTTGTTGAAAGAAACTGAAGAAAATTGAAGAAATAATTATGAATGCAGACATGTAGGATTTGGACCACCCTAGGAGAAGTATAGTACTGAGCTCATTGATTTCAATCAATTGGAAGTGATTACATGCCTATGGATCGTGTTAGAACTCAGTCTTAAGAAGAATAATTGATTAAGATATAAATGTAATTTTTACTAAGGTGAAGGGTATTGTGGGTTTTCACTTTAAGGATGCTAATGGCTTGATTTGCTGGGCTTACAAAGATGTTGTCATGAGCCTTGGATTAATTGGAAGTGAATTGGATAAGTTGAGACTTCATGATGAGGATGTTCCAAGACGTAATTCAACACTGCATGTACTTTGAAGTCACATACCATTCGACTTCACGAATGCCCCAAAATCGCTTATGGATCTCATGAACAGGGAGCTTAGCCTTACTTAGATCGCTTGTAATCGTGTTTATTGACGATAATAATCTATTTGGGCAGGAGAAGAACATGCGTAGCACTTGAAGATAGTTCTCGCAAACATTTCGAACATCTACTATATGCCAAACTCAAGAGGTCACTGGCCAACAGTTGTCGCCTTTTAGGGGACACATAGTTTCTCCAGAGGTGGTGCCGCAGGTCCACTAAGGTCAAAGCTATATTGAATGGAAACTCCGCCAGTGTTACAGAGATAAGGAGTTTTCTGGGTTTAAGTGTGTTATTACCAAGTTCTGGCTGAGGGATTTTCAAGGATAGCAAGACCTTTCGACTGTAGATTGACAAAAGAAAGAGGAACCGCTTTTATGGTCGAGGTCATTACCGCAGTTTTGATGAATTGAAAAGGAGATTGATCCTAGCCTAGTACTACATTTCCATCAGTGGCAGGATGGCTTTGCGTGGTATTGTGATGCCCTAGGCATGGTATAAGTTATGTATTAATGCACGACAAGGTGATTGCATATGCTTCTCAGCAATTGAAGAAGATGAATGTACTTTCCTACACACGACTAGCTAGCTCTAGTATTTCGCTCTCATGGACATGGAGGCATTATTTATATGGAGTACCTGTAGGATTTTTACGGATCATAAGAGCTTGTAGTATCTATTTACGCAGTATGAACCGGAATACGAGAAAGAGGAGATGGATTGAACTGTCAAGGATTATGAGCGTACTATCAATATCATCTCCGTAAAGGCGAACGTGGTAAAGAGATGCCTTTAGTAGATAACCCATGAGTTCCATATCGCACTTGAGGGTCGTGCATCTTCCTCGACTCATAGAACTGAGGTCCTTGGCTATGAGACTGGAACTGACAGATTCAGGAGCACTGTTAGCCACATTTCATGCAATCCCGTATCGGGAGCAGATGGTGATTAGAGAGCTTTATCTGTGGATCCACATAGTGAAATTTAGGTATAAGGCATTAATCGGGAGGACAGAGTGAAGAAAATGGAAGAATAAAATGGAATATGGTTTGTGCATAACGCCAAAATGGAAATGAGAGAGGTCAAGGGTAGTTTAGTAATTTCCATCGTTTTGCATGTAGATCCCTCTGCCATCTTCACTGGCTTTGGTCCAGCTTTACAAATGCCCTTGGCACTAAACTCAAGACTTCAAGACGGGCTTTTCATCCATAGACTTAGATTGGGCCAATCCAGAGGCTATAGCTGCACTTTAGATATGCTTAGGCATGTGTTATGGAGCGAGGAGCCGACACCCATCTACTCCCCGATGGAGTTTTACACACAACGCGTATCGTCAGATTGCATAAACTTTATGAGGATCTTATATCGGAAATAGAACTCCACCACTGGGACGAGGTAGGTAGAAAGGAAAATTAGTAGGTTCTTAAATTGTTCATGACTCGTGATAAGATCAAAGTTATAAGCGGATAGACCAAAATTGCACAAGACCGACAAAAAGATGCTGACAATCGCCGTAGGGACCTAGGGAGTTCGAGGTAGGGATACGGTGTATTTTCGGGAGGATTTCCCATGGAAGGGCGACTAAGACTGGGGAACGCGGAAAGCCGAGTCCACGATATATCGCCATACAGATTGTTGAGAGGATCGGGAGAGGTGGCATCGATCGAGTCACGACCGACCACCGCATTCACGATGTTTTCCATGCTCTATGCTTCGCAAGTACATTACCGCACTTTCACATGTATCGGCAGAGCGACTGTGCTGGGAAATGGTCAGAGAATTCGACATACGAAGAGGAACCAAGGCATCCTCGACCGCCGAGAGAAAGTTCTCGCGCAATAAGACTATTCGTCGGTGAAGGTATCAGGAGGAGTCATACTGGCAGGTGAAGCTGCTACGGGAGCACGAGAGCGATGAAGAGGCATTATTCCCATCTCTTTGATGCAGTATTTTAATGTTTTAATTTCGAGGACGAATTTTTATAAGGAGGTGATTGTAAACCCCAACCCGATTGAATGTTATAATAGTAGTTTTGAACCGATTTGAGGCTAATGATAGAAACTGGTGGTAGCGGAATTTAGAATGCCCTGGGACGCTGGACATGAAGTGAATTAAAATTGTAACCGAATGCCCTAAGGAATAATAGAGTTTTCTTATTATATCCGAATGGAGGGTTTCTCATAAAGGACTTAGTAAATTCTCGCTTCCTATGACTTTGAACCGATATTTAGAAGAGAATAGAGATTTAAGTGAATAGTGATTTCTGATCAAATTGAGCTCATACGATATTTTTCTGAAATTGGGCCGAAAATACGAAAATGTCTGCATTATACTATAAAGACTAACGAACCGGAAGAAAAGGAACTGAGTCCGTTGATAGTTTCAGTGTGGATCCCAACGTACTCCTAGTAATAATATCTATTATCCTGATATCATTTTAATGATTTTAATCCGATTCGTGATTTCGTAGCCTCGAAATTCACTGTGAAGAATTTAGTTAGAATATTTTATGTTCAAATTTAAATATAGACGCACTTACAGAATATTTTGACATATAATCGATATAAAAACAAGAAAGGCTAAACGGAGATAAAATCGCTATATAAGGGATATATTTTCTTGTGGAGAGCCAATTAAAACCTTTCTAATGACTAAGTTATGAATAAAATAATAGGTTAATGGATTTGTGATTCATTAGAATGGACCAATGAGCTTCTTGGTTCAAGGGAAATTTTAAGCTGGAAAGGGCAATTTTGTTTGGTGTGAAGCAAACTAAATTTAAGGGATTAAGTTGGCTCAAAAGGAGGAGAAACTGTAGGAGGAGAAAGGAGAGGGAAGAAAAGAGAGAAAAGAAAGGAGAGAAAGGAGAAGGCAGAAGAAAAAGTGAAGGGCAAAGGTATGATGTGATTTTTTTCCTCATTCAAGCTTTCTGCCGATCTTCGCGGTAATCAAGGAGAGGAGCCAAGAAACTCAAGAAACAAGTAAGTTTTCGCGGTGGAAAGAGGGTTTGATGTTTTCCATGTTTAATGTCTTAAATTTGCATGTGGATGTTAAATTGATGGTATTTTTAAGGTTTAATGGTGCTGAATTTAATATCAATTGAGAAAGCCAAGTTTAGGTTAGCTTGACAAAATCATGAGTAAGGGTTAGGTTTGATAGAATTGTGTGTGTTATGTTGAAATGGGTATAATGCATCAGATTTAAGGTTTAGAGTGAAAGAAATGAAGAGAAAAAACACATTTGGTCAATTTTGGGCAGCAGTCTCGGTACAGGAAATGTCTGTTTTCTGTTTTGACCAGTTTTGGTATTTTGGCCATAACTTGCTCAATTTTGATCCGATTTGAGATTTAAGTGGCTATAAAATAGACTTGAAGGAGAACAAACTAAGAAGAAGGTATCATGCAATTCTGATCCATGTGGCTAAATATTCACTCAAAGTGAGACCATGTGCAAGCCAAATTTGGTCTAGTTTTTTTAAATAAGATTAGTCTAAAGATTCACTTAGCTTTGAGTTTTTGTTCAATCGGTGATTCCACTGAATAGAACCTTAGAATTTTAGTTTTTAATGAGTATAAGGACATAGTGTCAAAATATGAAGTCAAGACCTCGGAAAAATGAGTAATACAAACTGTCACTAGAAAATCCAGAATGACTAGCTTGGTATGAAAATGCTACAATTTAGCTTACTTTGATCCGATCGATTGATTCCCTATAAAATAGATTCCTAGAGGAATAAGAATATAGAATGGAGTAAGTGTGGTGGATTAAATGAAATTATGGTTAATGTAATTGTGATTTTCTTGAAAAGGTGAAAAGGACTATCGGACGGAACGGAACTCAACTGAAGCAAGCTGATCAGCGGTGAATCGGAGTGAAAATGATATTTTGAAAATTGAGTTTTTACAAGTGAATGATTTAATGTTAAACTGAAAGTTTAATGGAAATGTTTTTACTTTGCATCAGCATATTTATATGGAAGGAAATATATATATGTTAAGGTATTATGAAAAGTTTAAAAATGTGTAAAGAATGCATTTGTGTTTTAATGATAAAGCAAAGATTTAAATGGATTTATAAATGGCTTTGAAGAAATGTTTTACCGATGGTTACCCTAAACCCCTATGACTCAGCAGACGATCGCCGAGGTAATTTTCAAACGTATCAGGAGGGTAAAGCTTATAGGTTGCTAACCAGGAGGGAAGCAGGGTGGCTCAGAGAGTAATATCCTTACACGTTATAAATGCATAGACGCAATCTTTACGCAGTTGCGAAGCCCGCATCAGTAGGTTATGATCAATGATCGCCCTCACCGTCAGATCGAAATCAACAGCCGTAAGGTTTATTCCGGGTTCCACTCTGAAGAAAGAAAGAAGGAAATAAAAGAAAGTTTATGCATAAATGTTTATATAAATTGATTTTAAATACTATAAGATTTATTATAAAGAAAGAAAGAAAGTTCGAGGCATAAATGTTTAAGGCATAAATTGATTTTAAATACTATAAAGTATTATTATGTTATAAACAGTTTTGAGGCATAAATGCTTAAGGTATAAACCCATTTTAATTGTATAAGTAATTATTGCTTGATATATACCTAAAAGGTTATTTCGATGAAAATCAAGAGCACTCCACCTGGCTCCTTAGCTCATTCTTTTCCCTATGTTTCAAAAACATTTTCAGGACCCGAGATAGGTGCACAGGTAGAGCGTCCCTCTGCAATGGAGCCTACTTCATCAAGAGACGACATCTGTGATTTCCATTGTATATATAATTTCATATTGTTTATGTTGAATATTTTGTTATGTATATATGTATATGTATAAAGTTGAAAAGGAACTACGCGGGGCTTTGATCCTCGCGATGAGGTATCGAGGCGGCCTACTTAAGTCTGCCTGCCCCAAAATGCTTTGATAAAATGTGCATGGAATTTAAGAGGGTTTGGAATGTTTTGATGATTTGAAGTAAACAAATGTATATGTATGTATATTGTGTTGATCGGGTCAGGGACTAGAAGTCCTAATATGGAAGCATAAAATTGTTGAAGTGTTTTAAATGCTTTTATCGTGTTTTAATTTGGGAAAGTCCAAAACAGAGGAAACTTCCGCCATTCTTTCTAAAATCAAGTGTCGAAAAAACAAAATAAAGAAAAATGATTACTTCGCTTCGCATTATTTTCTAAAGATATAAGATTGTAGGCTTCGCTTCAGAAGATTTTAATCGAGCGCTTTGGCGAAAGTTTCTACATCCATCAAGGCTGGGAGGTCCCCGGGTTCATGAGGTTAATCCGGCCTGATCCTTCAATGCAAGGATACCGAATGAAATGATCATTAAGAGCATATGTTGTTGCTATACTACAACAAAGAGCACCGTCAGAGGTATGATTAACATAACCCATTCATCGAGAAGAAAACATTGAGGAAAGCACACAGGAACTTCAATATAACAAGAAGGCGAAGCCATTAGCTTTCCATAGGAATTTTAGCCATAGATTTGATTATTGTAGCCTTCAAAGCGCCAAGAACAAAGTACATGTTCGAGCGCTGTAAGGGCACTTTTTATACAGAGATGCAAAGGGGGCTTCCAAAGGAATTTGCAGCTAATAGATTTGATTATTAAATTTCCTCGGCTCCGAAGTACGAAAGCACATGTTCGCGTGCGGACACTTATGGCAGAGATGCAAAAGGGTAGGTCCATTAACCCGCATCCCTGGGGAACTTTTAATCGTGAATGGTCTTTCTATTGTAGTGACTGCCTAATCCAACCACAGAGAATACTCACATAATATGCTTTTAAAATGGTAGATAACTAACTAGTGATGTGCTTCGACCATTTTAAGAGCATGACGCCCATGCAATGTGGATTCAAAATGGAGAAAAGTTGGCTCAAGAAAAATCTACTCAAAGCACAAAGATCTCAAGGCCGTGACCGAAATCGATAGATTTCAAGCATGTAGTTATTTCATATGAAGAGAGGAATTTCCAAGAGTTTATTCTCGAGAAAAGAAAATTGGAAAATTTAATGAAGAAACTATTGAGAAGCAAGAGCTATTCGAAGATGGCATAAAATTTGGGTGTTATATGTAGTCTCATTCCTATAAGATATATCCAAGAAGGTTCTAATAAAGAGCAAGATAACGACAGAAAGATACAGATGAATCTTTATATGCTTTAGCAATAGTTGTTTGACCTATTTTTCTCAAGAAGACCATTGAGGAAGGATTCATTCCATTGTTTCAGAAAAAAAAAATTGCAGAAAAATGACCATACCCATGATTACAATATCAAAACAATAATGATATTCTCTAACTTCATTTCTCAATTCAGCAGATTACTAAGTTATAAAACAAATAGCATTGGACAATATTCAACAAGGAAAAGAACATATCAGGTCACCAAAGAACATCAATGGTTTAAGGATCAATCTCGGCCAAAGTATGGCAAAGCGCCCATGCCTCGAGTATGCCGGATGAATTCCATACCAAACTATCACCATAGAACATGAACAAAACATAAACAAACAAATTAAAACCAAATGTTGAAAAATGGAAGTAAAAACTAGCAACCAAAATAAAAGCACAATGCATTGCGGTATACCAATATGGTTTTCCTCTTATGATATGTACGAACGGCCCACTTCATTTCCGGCCCCGAGGGATAATAATCGCTTGGTCTCCTTCTCTCTGTTACCCAGGTGTATCTCGATCTTTCAAGATCAGGTGGCCTGCTGAAGCTTACTCCTTCAACCGAACAATGCTCGAATTGCCCGCCAATACCTAAAAAAAGATTTAAAAATAACTGCTTCATCATAAAATAATACCTAAAACAAATACATTCCAATAGACATTTTGTCATGGCAACCTAAATATTTCGTGATTATCTAAGCCTGGAAAATAAATTTTCGACTTCTCGCGAAAAGACTCAGATGCGTTGAAATTTATTTCGTGAGAAAATCTTTCACTGAATGACCTAGCTCCCGACCAGTTTAAAATTCAAAATCCAACCAGAGAAAAGCACCCGCTTATTTTAATGAGAAAATTCGTAAACTAAAAATTTAAATCTTCAAGCTCCCAAATTTCTCATCCCTTTAGAAAACAACATAAAAACAAGATTCAATTCCTTCACTTCCCTCTCTTCTCCTCACTTTCTCACTAATCAAACACAACAACCTTACATACAAGGGAGAAGGAAGAAAAGAGAGCAAAGAAACCCGCACAAACTATAAAAGATCGTAGTATGGATGCAAATTACACGAGATTTTCAACCTACTGCACGAGTGTGTCGGGAACCAAAGAGAGGGAAAGAAAAACAAAAACTTAACAAAGAAAGAAAAGACAAAAAGCTTCGAGAGGGTTAGAGAAGCATAAAGGTGGGCGCTGATCAGTGACTTCGGGACCAGAGGAAGAAAGGATAAAAACCCTAATTTTAGAAGACACCAAAAATTATTTTTAATTTTAAAATAAATAAAATTAAACGCTTATGCGGTCAACTGCCTTAAATTTTGTATATTAAATATAATTATCACTAAATACATTTTTCGCCATACAAGAATAATTTTAACAATTTTGAATGGTATTTTTCCTTTCACTTTTTTCCTTACTTATTCTTTTCTTAACGCTCTTAAAGTTTATAAGAATAAAAATATCATAAAACAATGAATATGGTAGAAAATAGTATAAAAGTAGACTCCTAAAAAAAAATGGTGTTAATTTTTTTTTATAACTAAACACATTAATTACAATGTAGTAAACTGTCCATACTGGAATTCAAGCTCGGGACACCTCTCCCTCATGCCTTACCTATTTAAATGTTGAACGGTTTACCATGTGAGTTAGGTATGATGGGCTGGTGTTAAAATCTTAATATTTTTAATGTATGATGATTCCAAAAGGGAAGTGAATTGGAGAAAAATAAAATTACATATTTGAATAAATAAAATAAATTTTTAAGGTTTTTAAGGAATTTTAAAAATTATTATTATGTAGTTTAAGATTGCTAATTTAGTATATATGTAGTAATACCAAAATATTATTCTTCACTCGACTTAACTTTTTAAAGGCATCAAATTGACAACTTATCAACATCATGCAATACTTTCTCAAAACATTAAAGAAATGAAAGTGAGAAGTTTCTCAAGCTTTCCCATTTTGCCCAAAGAGGTGTTTATTTAATATCATGGAAACTTGATATTACTGTACCATCATCGATAAATGTTTTCTACTTGAACTTATTTTCCTATACAAAACAAACAAACAAACATACATACATACAACAGTAATTACATCTGAAACAAGAGGTGTCTTCTTCTCTGTCCTGAATTCTCAGATTCTAACTGTTTGTTGCAGTGGTATTATCACGATAAACTGTTACTCAATTTTGAAGGTTTGATGAGATTGTTATGTGGTTAGAGCATCAGGAAGATTAGTTGATGATCCAAGAACTTTACCACTTACGTCTGGAAAGCATTCGTGACCGGGCAATGTGGTTACTTTTCCATCTTTGTTCACCTGGATTGGGTACTGCATCAAATGCCCTGTCATCTCTTTGTGTTCTTCAGCTGCATATATCCAAAACAAAATATTACAAAAAAATTTAATGAAAAATAATGATTCTAGCCGTGGGGAAAATCCACTTAGAAATTATGATATAATTTAAATTATATTAAATAAAAATTTATTTACTTTTTTTTTTAAAGAATTTATTTACATATTTAATCATAAAAATAGATAGTATTGTGAAAACCGTAGTATATTTGTTATTATTGGGGTTAAATCTGCTGCTGCTTGGGTTTGAACCCTTTGTCAGAATACTGGAGAAGGAATGCCTGTTCCACCAAGCCGAGCATATGGATTATTACGTAAATGCAAAAAAGTATTTATGAATATTTTATAAGAGTAATAACTAAATATGAAAATATAAATGTTTAAAAATTCATATTCTATTTCATGTTGTTGAATAAATTATAATTTTATTAAATATATTATGATTTAAAAACATAAAATGTATTATTAAAAATTAAAATATAAATATTAAACTTTCATAGAAATATATATTTTAATAAATAAATATAAATATAGTAAAAATTTTAAAATAAAAAAATTTAAACTAATTATTATCATTACCTATATTTTCAAAATAATTTTGATAAGTAAATTAATATATATTTAAATTTTAAATAATTTTAATTATTATATTTATATAAAAAAATATTTTATCAATATATCGTATATATATCTCAGAAATCCATGTGAGGATGATATTTCAAAACTTATACATTCTATATATCATATATCAATTTTGAACTTTCATACATTCTATAGCCATACAATTCGTGATCCAAATTACAAAGATGAATATTGAGATATGAATGCAAATGCTTTTGAAACAATATGAAACCAAAAAAAAGATATGAGCAACCCGGTCATGGGATATCTTCTTCCCCACTCATGTGTATGTTACGATAAGCTTCATGGCAATCTCAGATCCCTTGAACCATCTAAGGATCTCCTCGGGGTTAATATTGGCGGATCCCATCAAGACATATTCATCATCAACTATCATCCCTTTGGCATGGACATAACTATAACCGCTGGCAGTTTCCAGCTTAATCCTGCAATGAAGAAGAAAAAGAAAAACAGAGAGAAACAGACCAAGATGACAATGATAGAACATATATAACCCTCGGATTTGCAACTATACGGAACAAATGATTCTCGTGCTGATAAGGTCTATACGATACAACGCACCATCACATCGCAACCAAATTCCTTGTTCATCGGGCCTAACTCAAAAGCTTAAGTGAAAATATGATCAACCAAAGACGGGAAAATAAAGGGTGGAATACGGAATAGTTCGTGTAAATTCAAGATAGAGACATGATATCGACCGAGCACTACACTCACTAAAAATAATTTTCTTTGCTTTTAAACTAAACTCAGTCTAAACAAATATAGTAGTTAAAGGCCAATATCACATAGAACTACAAATTACTACATCAAGAATTATAGGTTGAACCGTTGTTAATTTCACCAATCCATTTTTTCCTTTAATTTATGATTAAGTATGAAATATGGAGCATTATACTTCAACTACAATGATATATAATTCAAATCGGGTGGCTCTAATTAGATATTCAACCCATGATGAAATGTATTTTTTTGATGGAGAATACATGTAATAGTTAACTTATTAACATCGTAGTGGAAAAATGCCATACCACGTACCTGCTCGGGAAAGAATTGTATGTTTAGAGGATTCTTCAGATGAACTTCAGCTCTTCCGAGGCAAAGAAAAGTTCAAATAATCCTGCGGCATGCGACGCCAAGGTCTCGCTTTTATTAATAAACAGCTCAATAATTTGGTACATCATACTCATTGTTTGTCCCCGCAAATCATTCAAATTTGATAGCTTTCTTTAAGGATCAAAATAAGTGTTTCTGCTTAAAATTTTGAGTAGGTGAGCTAGATATATTAAAATATAGAGAAAATATGTGAAGAGAAGGATAGAAAGCCATAGAACCCACAAACGCTAATAGTCTCATCAATGAGGAAAAATAGATAAGAAAATCATTTGAGTCTGGCTATTTAGAATTAAAAAATATTTGCAAAGAAAACAAAATATTATTAACTAATTAAATTTTTTTACATGGCCTTATTTAGGCTCACACATCTCTAAGAAAATTAAAGGTTAGACTTAATGACCTATTATAACTCTAATTCTAATTTGGCTTTAATCTCATTAAATCTTAATTTGATCTCCAACTACTAAGCCTAATTTGACTCAAACTATTTATCCTAATTCAACTCGATTTAAACTAGTAGAAATTCTACCTTAATGAATACGTTAAAGATTCATCCTCAGACATGTTAAAGATTCATCCTCATCATACAATCATAAAAATGAAAACAATATTTGAATATTTCGCTTCGATGTTCAAAACCCTCGAAGATTAGAGTGTCCTTCACCTATAATTCAACCATAGATAAAGCTTGATCCTTCTCACTCATGTTGCTTGTTGCCAAATTTTACCAAGGTCTTCGACTCACCTTGTTGTTGCGACACCATGAATATGAATGAAATCACCGCTTGACTGCTTTTTCACTTTAATCTTATTAGCTTATGGTCGAACCAACTTAGACATCACCTATATTCTCTTGATGATAGACTCATTTACGCTCCATCTTTTCTGTATTCCCACTTGTTCTGTTCTTGTTGTCCTTATTTTTCAAACACGTTGTTTCTAACAACAACATTATGTACCATAAGGCATAACTGCATGTACCATCCGATCAAATTTTCCATGTAGTATGAAAGGCCTTCGTGATACAAAATACTTCAAATTTTGCTTTCTCCGTTCATTCATAGCTATGTACTAACAAGATGGAAATCCTCCTTGGATCTTCACTCATTATGGATAATTAATTAATATGTGATAACAAACCATCACTTTACGTATTTTCCGGCGATAAAATTTCACGAAGTCTCATCCTTACTAAGCCTCAGAAACTCAAGTATCTATCCGATAAGTTATAACTGAGTTAACTCCCTTATTGCCAACAATTAAAACAATATAATCAGCACACTACAAGCCTGTGATGCATCTCCCTGAATATACCCAGTAACTTACGTGATGATCATAAAAAGTAAGAGATCATTAGTCGGGATTTCATTTGTTTCATTCAACATTTGTCATACTTACGTAATTCATTATCCGTGACTTTGATCACATATTGCTCCAACCTCTCTCTCTTCTCGCAACCCAATACATTAATTCTTTAGAAACTCTTGCATGCATCCTCACGTCAATAAGCACTACATGGAAATTTTCTTATCGCTCAAATTTCTTTAATTTATCCAAAGAAAATATTTCGCGGTGTATTTCCTTAGGAAACACTCAAGTACAAACTGACACAGATTAATTCATTTTAAAGTTTGCTTAAAATCACCTACCAAAAGTTCCATAACGTAACTTGTAAAGCTTAACATCATGATAATTTGTGGAGCTTTATATTCGACCTTCTTTCTGCATATTATGTTTCCAAAAGTGCTTTCATCCTTTGTCTTCATGATCAAATTCTGTTGAAATAAATTAGTCCTATACACCGCTACAAAAATCCCATGTTCCTACAACCTTCCATATTCTCATCTTTCACAGATTTCCACTTCCTATCCCCTTATGTCACTCATTAACCCCAAGCCTAAACTGTACCGTATGATCCGCACTTCTACACCGCAATCAATCTGCCTCGCACTCATCTTCCCCGCGATCTTCATTACAACCACTTGAATAGAACTCACTCTAAAGCTATTTATCAAGGGTGGGAACCGGCGGTTATAAACCCACAAGGCCGTCGTAACTTAACCATGTAATCTAGCACGGGTCATAACAATCCATTCCTCTTCAAACCGACGTCCACTAGCCAGGACTTCTCGCAGACCCCACTGCAATAGCCCTCCCACAACACTATAGTGACTCTCGCTGACCCCAGGGTAGTAGCCTCCCATTAATTTTTCGAGACGAGGGTCATCCCAAGGAATGAACCACTTCTAATACCACCGGTTACAACCACTTGAGCAGAGCCTACCCTTAAAATCTAGTTGTCAAGGGGGAGGGAGCCCAAGTGAGCGAAACCACAAAATCAAGCAAAGAATTTAGCCGATTTGGGACTCATAATGGGTCATACACTTTCATACCTATCTACTGATAGTAAATCATCACAGCCACAATTTACTTCAATTTTATTTTGTAAATTCTTCAAGATAGTGAATAATTTTCTTAACTTCCATCTTATCCGATGCTACATTCTTTTCTTAACATTTTCCTAACGCAACCTTCCATTCCACCAACAATTTTATCTAAACCTCACCACTTTGCAACCTCTGGAAAACCGTCTATGCATTCCCTAAGCCATGAAACTTTACCTTTATCTTCTCGACGATCTCTGTATTGCATAGTTTTATGAATTAAATGTTCAGGACTAACTTATTCATAAAACTTTTCAACATTCATATTCGTGTTCATCTCCAATCCTCTTGATGAAGATTTTACTCCGCAGGTAAACAAGTTTTTAAGATTATGTAGAAGTTTGTATAAAAATAAAATAAAATAAAAGGATGTTTTTCCTTGTTTTGTTGGGAGTTGAGGCTTCTGGATCGACCTTTACCCTTAGACATAACTTTCTAACTTACGGACGAAGTAAAATCAGCTAATAATGCATAGTGACAAGATCCACCAAATGGCAAATGAAACAAAGTAGTCATGCTGGGTTATTAGAAAATATCCAACCCACATCCGAATGCCGGGATAAGAGAAGATAACTACACATATGAGAAAAGGATGTTTGTTTAACCTGCCAAAAAGAATTTCTTGCACGCCAGCACTATTTCGAATGACTTCGCCACATTCCAGATTACTATATAGACATAAATGTTCATATGCACCCCATTTTGCTACAAATTTTTAAGGCCGCCCATAGGAACAAATTATCCGCACCGTCATACAAATAATGTAGAATTAGAAACATAGAAGAGAATGAACTTTAAAAGCATGAATTAGAAACAAAAGATTTGAAGGAAATTCTGAATAAGCATCTATTGATCAAGAGAGAGTGTAAGAATACACCTAATTATTATAATCACGAAAATAGAAAAGAAGCAAGGAAGAAAAAGAGAGAAGTGAAATATTATTTACATGTTCAAAATGTCAAATTTTGATGGTAACAGAATAGCAAACCCAAAAATCCCGAATTTTTGGAAAAGAAACTACCAAATAAATCTCTTGTGCACATAGTTTTAGCGCGAGGCAAACCTGTGCACAAAAGCCTCTCTGCTAGCGCTTACATAAAGCATTAAGGCGCACGCTGAGCGAAGGAATGTGACCTCGGGATGCACATTATTTTTAAAATATGATTCAAATCTAATTAATAAAAAAAAAATTAACATTCCTAACATTTAAAAGAAACATTCAATATAAAAGGTAAAGAAATTATATGAATATTAATATATATAATTAGAAATTTCTAGAGTAAAAGTGTTCAAAAAGGAAATTAAAGTCTCGTGAAGGTGCGCCTTTAAAACTCGGTGGTTCATGCATTCAGATATCATGGATAAGATTTTCTATGCATCTCACCAAACAATGTGAGAAGAAATTTCATCCAAAAAAGTTTATCATGTAAGGTTGTCCATTGTGCACACTAAGCTAATAACTTAAAATTAGGATCATATCCACACGTGGAGAGACGTATGCTCGAATTACAATTACAAATAAATGACCCCACTGATGCATATGAGGCTATAACCCATCTCAAATGTACCCCATACTCACACGTGAAGAGATAGAGATAGATCGGATGCATATAGATATATGATTAGGGGAATGAACAAACAAGAAACTCGAGTGAGACAAAATTGAGATTTCTCGCTAACCAAAGCCTAATATCTTGTTAAGATGCCACTGACCCAAAATTGAAGCCCACAATGGCTATCAAGCTACCATGGTTATATTAGCAAGTAGATGCAGATTGAATTATTTCGAGGGACTTCAAACCCAGAAATAGATAACATTTTAAAACAAATATCAAGATAATAAAAATCACCTGGCGTTTTTAGCCGAAGTTTTACCTGTAGATCAATGTCTCGGGCCAGGCAAAGAATCATGGCTGCATGCAGGAATTAGCAGATGATGACAAGACCGACAATCTATCAATTTCTACTCCACCGCATTTTGTATGATGGCCATTATGCATCCAAGAAAATATCGTTCTCTGCGTAAACGGGCGGTTGCGCCGATCTTATAGTTTACATAAGCAAAGATGTATGCTCTTATCTATTTTCGCATTCTTTCAACAAGACTCGTACAAGTTAAAGGAGAAAGTCATTTTACTAGTATAAGTCAACTAACATAAACCTAATCGAAATTAATTTAGTGGATACGTAACTCACTAATTAACAAGGATCGCATATGTTTAGTCCTAACTCCGTGGCCTTAGCATCCTAAACAAGCTTGGGAATCCTCATCCTCGAATCAATTGACCAAATACCTAGTACAAGATAGTAGAAACCATCGTAACTGTGAGTCCTTTGTTTTCCATCTCCAAATAGGTAATACGAAAGGCAATTGATCTTCAAAAAATAACCCGGTATTTCAGACCGCACATGTCAATTCTCCGATCATCTTCGCAGGGTAACGCTAAAGCATGATCACCGTGAGGGACTCGGGAGGGAGTGACATCTAATGTGGTGACCTTTTAAGCCCGGGAATAGCACCATTTTGCCGCTTTCTCCATCTTTGTTAGTTCACTGTATTATATGCAGCAGACCTCAACTTTAAAGTGTAAATCACGCCATGGTCAGCTTGATCATCGCACAAGATCAGTATATATTACTGTGAACACAATCACAAAACAATGTATTGTAAATATAATTTTTAATCTGTGTTTCAACACCTTTTCATCAGAAGAAAACTAAGACATGAAAAGAAATAAGTAACATTTAGAGGGGATACATGATGAACGTAAGTCGATAGCAACAAACGATATATCAAGAACATTAGATATTGCAATCTCAAGCCTTAGAAAATGTAAACGGAAGCCTATGAAATAAAGCATCCAAAAAAGTTCATTTATTATTAGGCTCACTATCGCTTGAAATAAGTGATGGCATAAAATGCATGCCTTGCACTGTATTTCAAGGCTTCATTGATTATCAAATTGAATAATTATTTGAAACTCATCACCGAATCAACTGTAGGATCTCCATTTAACCGAGGTAGTCTTGATCTAATTACAATCTTTTCACTTAAAACTCTAAATGTTTCTTGAACTTACATTACAAATTTCGAATATGAATTACAAACTATATAGGTGTTGCTGTATGCAGGTTTTCAATCGCCCAAAACTACAACACGACAAATGATTCTCTTAAACATCATTCATAGTGATGTTCGTGGCCTCCTACATCTCTATCTTATCTTGGTTTTAAAATGATTTGTGAGTTTTTTCCATGATTGCACCACATGGATTTACTTACAGACAAAAACTGGTTACCCTCCCGATCCAAAAAATTTTCATAAAATGATCGTAACTCATTTTCAAACAAAATACAAGTTTTCAAAGAGTTGCTAATGGAAAGAGTATTCCAATTCAATTTTACCGACTTCTATATTCTTGAAAATGGCAACATATATTTTTCTTTGTACAATAACAGACCTTACCAAAATGGGGTGGCCAAAAGAAAGAATTAACATCTTTTAGAAACAAGAAGAGCTCTAATGTTCACAAAAAAACATCCAAAAAGTCCATTGTGAACCATCGTATTATAACAACCACACATTTGATCGAGTAGCCTTAAAAGATTGTAGATATAAAAACTCCAATTGATATGCCGAAGGCTATGATTCCCTTTGGATCTTCTCTAATGAAAATATTTATATGTTAGTTATGTTCATGTACAAAGTAAAGAGAGGTCCAAATTGTGTCTTAAGAGCTTTATGCGGCTCGTTTTGATTATTCTCCAATCATAAAAATGTTTGAGTATTTTCTACCCCTCCAACTTAAAAAAAAATATACTTCAAAAGAGGTGTTAAATCTTTTGAGAACCTTCCATTTTTGTCACAACTCTTGAGGGGAGAATTCAGGAGTTAAAAGATTTGACATCATTTGTATCCCAACCCAGCCCAATTTATCTTATCATAAATAATCTCATCAATGACCCTAAAATTTGAGCCTATAATCAGAATGATGTTGGTAACAAAATGAATGTAGTTGTTGGAATTTATAAACCTTGGTGATAATTTTTACAGAAGAAGAAGGGAGAAATGTGATAAATCCTATGATGAAGGACAACCAAAGGATGGCTGCCTATACCAAACAGGTGAGTCAAGGATTCTATTTGTATGATGTAAAAGAGGAACAAGGAATAAAGTTTATAATAGAAAATTAAATTAAAAGAAAAAAAGAGAAAAAGAAGATACAACAAAAAAGAGACAAAACCTTAGTCTACCAAGGCCTCATAGTGGCTGAGCTATATTTGACTTCAATTTTGAGAAGGCTTAGGATTATTCTTCCCCTTAATCGTAAATTATTTCTTCCCATTTCAATGTTGAAATAACATGAAAAGACACTTGGGATGCATGAAAGAGGTTAAACCCTATTTTTATAAAAAAATTTGAGTGAGATTTACTATTAGTATGATTTGAAAATACAAGCATTAGTTTAGTACTGGTTAAAGCTTTATTCAAGGGGACATCCTAGTTATGTTTCACCCTGTTTGCTGGATTATAGGAAATTTTATTTTACAATTTTGTGGGCTTATGCTAACTTCTCTGCCGTTTCTACAAGTCTCATCATTGAGTAACATATGCACAATTAAAAAAACTAGTACTATTAATATCAATTCGTTTTTTGATTTATATCGATTAACTTTATTTATAAGTTTCTCTAAGAACCAAGTTTATTAGATTCCAATGATCTTTTATGATTCTAATTTAATTATGTTATAATCTAACTCATAATCCTAATCTCGACTCCAAATAGTGATCCTACTTTAATGCCAACTCATACTAACTCTAATTTAGTTCAACTAATATTAATTCCAATTAAAGTTTATCCATATCATTTCTTTCCTTTCTTGAATATAATACTATACTTCCAATCATCCTACTTTTTCCTAATTGTCAATTCCCATCTCCAAAGAAAGCGTATTACTTAAATCCTTCCATCTCAATCAAATTCCTTAATAAAGTCTAGACTTGATGCTCCCATTGCCACACATAGAACAAGCAGTTAGAGCCCGCACTAAATATCCCCTAGCTTCACTTTGTCTCCCACCGTATTGGCCTTTACATTTGCTTTGTCATAAAATAATAATAATAATAATAATAAAAAAAAAAATCACTTAAAATGTACAAGAAACTCTAGGAAATCCTAAATATGGAAACATTGTGTTTGTGGATGAGGGCACTCCATAAGAGTGGAAAGCACGGGAAGTGGACGAGATTTGCCTAGTGGAAAGAAACCTCGTGGGATGCAAATGTTTTAATCCTATAAAACCAATATTCTATTGAGAGATGCAAGATGAGATTAGTAGGCTATGAAAAACCTCAAATTTTCAAAGAATGGTTAATAATTTGCTCCAAATGACTAAGATGAATTCAATTACAATCCTTTTATCTCTACTAGCTAATTTTGTTAGGAACTTATTCCTATTCGATATTAAAAATTCCTTTTTTCATGGGAAGTGTATATGGATTTTCGACTAGGAAATCCAACAAGAAGAGGGTGTGTGCAAACTAAAGAAAATCATTTATGGTCCCTAGGGCTTGCCAAGCCATTTACTAAGTCATTAAAGAAATATGGCTTTTCGTAAAACCAAGGAGACCGCACACTATATTTCAAATGCACACCATTCATGAAAATGAACATTCCTATTGTCTATGTAGACGATATAATCATAAGGCCATAATTTTAAGGAAATTCCAAGCTTAGTGATACACTTGATAGAAGAATTTGTGAGATAAAAGGTGGGGACTCCGAGATATTTTCTAACATGGAAGAAGCAAGAAACTGTGTTATCGCATGACTGCTTGCAAAGAAAAACATGTATTTAATCTTATGAAATAAACTAAGATAAATACAGATAAAACTTGATGTTACACTTACGATCCCGACCACAAACAGTAAGCGGAGATTAAGGAGATTCAATAGACGCAGGGTGGGCACCAAAGACATGTAAGAAGGCTTATTTCAACTCCTGGCCAGACATAGCCTATACTATGAGTATTGTCACCAACTTAAGCACCTAGACTGTAAAGTTTATCCGGAAGCGCTTGAAAGGATTCTGCTACTTTAAAGCCACACCAAGTAAGGGTCTTTTTCTTTTTTCTTTTTTTTTTTTCAGGAAGAACGACCATCTTCTAATGGAAGTTTATATGGGTACAGACTGGGGTGATTCAGTCAATGACCAAAGATCAACTATAGGTTATGGTGCTATAGTTTGGGACATCAATGTAATTAAGTAACGGCAAGGGTATGGTTGAGCCACAAAAGTAAAACATCTGGAGTATTTTGGAACCAAAAAAGTTAATATGCAAAATCAAAAGTCGAGCATTCAGGCACCTTATCTCCTTTATTCTTAAAAATATTTTAAAATAAAATCTTCAGGTATTGTAATATTTTTAGTTTTAATTATTTCTCATATCTATATAATCATTCTTTTAAAACAACATGAAACAAGAAGACACAAAATAAATCAAAAAATTATCTAAAATACCTTATTTATATGATTCTTCCTTTTTCCTCCTTCTATTTTCTTTTTCCTCCTTCTATTTTTTTTCCATAGTCAGACATAACGTCAGACTATTCTATTCTTACAAGGACTTGAGCTTCGACATCTCGATCACTCTATTCTTACAAGTACCCGACACCTCGTTCACCTTTCCCATTACTACTCCCGAGACAAGCCCAAGGCCCTTAAATTCTCAGAATTATATATAAATATTTAAATTAAGACATTGAATTCATGATGAATCAACTCATCCATCGACCGATCCAACACCAAAAGATAACAATATCTCCTACACATAATTTATATCATGTCATTTCTAAACTTGTACATAAAAATGGAATGCTGAGCAAATGAAAGTTATGAACCCATCACACTAACAACAAGTACATAATTATCTCGACAGAACACAACCAACCATCACAAATAATAGATGACAATTAATATAGTTTGCTCTTTCTTAAAATTAATCAACCTTTAATTTGTACAATATATCGCTTAGGAAATTAATACTTACAGAAAAGAACTAACAATTATTTTTTTATTACAATTGAATAGAAGTAACATATGCCAAATTTGCCATTTGAAAAGAAAATAAACACATAAAACCCTGGGAGAACTAAGCAACAAGCAAGGTGGTTTTGTTATATCTACGGGTGGTCACATTTATCCGTTTCTGTTTCATGCTCACAAAAGCTCCATTTTGCCTGTGCCAAAAACAGTTGCAGAAAATTAATAAGAGAGGCTCAAATCATCTTAAAAAGGTGAAGACCATCGCTGTATCTTAGCATTAGCATCAAACAATAAAACACAACCCAGAAAACAACATTGTTCACATGCTTCAATTAATAAAACATTCAAAGTTATGCATCGATAATCACTTCCGTGGAGATAACCTGCTCAACAATATAATGCACGGTAGCTAAGCCAAAACGCGAAAAATCAAGAGGAAAATCTCTTGAGGTTACCACATAAAGGTACAAGAAAGAAATCAATGTTGAATATTTTCCCAACCAAGGCAAGCTAAACATACCTGACAAGAAATATTGATCGATATAGAACTTTAACCTCACAATCTTAATTAATCGCAAAGAAGTCGAATACGTAGAAAACCTAAGGGAAGAAGCAAGACACAGATAGAGGGATCGCTTCACAAGATTTTGATCCATTGAATGCTACTCACCCTTTCTTCTCAAGGCTTTGCGCTCTCAACATTCTAATTCTCGCTACTGGCATTGCACACATTTCCATCTATACTTATCACCAATTTCCCACTTTCCATGTAGAAACAAGCAGTGCATGGATAACCTTACCGCTTAATTGTTTTCTTCTTTAGTTTTGTAGCCTCTTCGATCTAATCAAGTACTCCCTGGGATCTCACTACCGATGCTTAAAACCAGAGCCACAACAGAGTCAGAAACCATGTCGCTAATAGGATCTGATCTCCAGTGCAATGAAATATGTGACGCCCCAAACCCGGGGTGTCCGTTGACAACCCGTCAACCCGCGGAAATCTACATGTCTCATGTCATGAGACCCGTACATGTGCAAAAATGGCCACTTGGGCCTGTACGTCATGCTCATAAAATGTATATTTTATACAAAAGCATTTATTTACAATTGTATTTAATTACACTTATACAAACTCGGTTTCTTACCTGTGAATTTTACAAAGAACAAAATACAAGATGAGAGGCCGATTTGGCCATTTCTTCGCCTAAGGTCCCTTGATGTTCCATCCCCCGCGTGTCTTCAGACCAAAATATAAGCCCCACGACCCGGTGAGCAGCCAAGAAGGAATTTCCTACTGGGGTTACTTCCCCACCTAAGTGCAATGCAATGGCACACACATTCAACACATGCTAATATATCACTCATGCATATATTAACAAAATTAAATCCATAAATCAGTTATCTTTGGGCTATATTAATATAAACTTAGCTCAAGGGTTTAAGCACAATCCGGCGGTTCCTCTCGAACAACCCACACTTTCACACCACATGTTATTTTCTGCAATAACATACACCACAATTCAAGAACACCCAAACATCCGGATCGTCAAACACCTAGGATTTCTTTAACTCCGGGCCCAAAGCTTTGAACCGAAACCACCGCCACCCGTGCCTCAACAAATCCTCTATCCATTATGATAACCTTAATAAAAGTGAAACAAGTAAGAGAAAACCCCTACCTTCCTGAGTCATTGGTCGAAACTCCCCAAACTGGTGATCACACGAGCCCCCGACGGTAGACCACCGTCGCTCACAATAAAGCGAGCCGACCTGGTCCGATCGTCAGATCTTAGAGAGAAGCCGACTCTAAAAATGGAGATCCAAGCCTCGTGTAAGACTCCTTCTTCCTCAATGCTTTCTCTTTTCCTTTTCTTATTTCATTTTCCCCCGTTGCTTTTCTTTTCTTTTCCATTTCTCTTCTCATTTTCTCCCCATTTTCATTTCGTTCTTTCTTCCCTTTTGGAGAATTGGATCAGAGGAAACAAAGTGAGGAAATTTCCTCCTCACCTTCCTGCCAAACATGTGGCTATCAAATTTCCATCTTTTCTTTAATTTCTTAATTCTCTTTATATGATTTATGTTCTTTACATGGCTCAATGTGAGCCATGGGGTCCATTTCCCACACATGGCTAATTGTGAGCCATTACTTTTGATGCCAAGTGTCACACAATTGTGGTGCCATGTGGCATCCTCTTAACCTACCACGTGTCATCCTACACCCCACGCCTCGAAAAACGGGAAATCCCGACCATCTCGGAATTCGACGAAATTCGATGTGGTTACTAAATTTCGCGAGACGATTTCAACGGAGAAGTCCGTTTCGTCATCTGAGATCTAGAAAAATTCCGGATTTTGACCGAAATTACCATTTTACCCTCCTTTAAAACTCGGATTTTCCGGGTCTCACAAAATATGCTTCTTCGACCTATGCTTCATCGCCAACCGCTCATGGACATGGTGAAAAGTCGACCTCGCATTCTTCATCGCCAATGACTCCACACTCTCAACATCCGCTTCAAATTTATGCTCAATACACACCAAAGGCACCAATGTAAGCAATAGTAATCCTCCGAGATATTTATCAGGATGAACAAGGAGAAGACATGGAGATCATCAGCGCCATTATCTCGATAAGTGAATGCTTTCTTTACCAAGAACCGCCGACTTTCACCACTTCGCGGGTCTTTTCGCCCACCCTCCCAATGGTTTTTTGCCATTTTCTGTGAGTTGAAAACACATCTCAAACGACCGACGTTTTGGGGAAATAATTTTGGTGTTACTACAAGAACCGGGTGATAAGCTTCTGCCTCGAGCCTCCCTATCTCATTCCAATGACGAAGATCTAAAACAAGAATACTCGTGACTCCTGCAGAATATATGATCTGTAAGAATATCTATGCTAGAAAGATATAAGCTTAAGAATGAGGTAGTAGTAGATGTTTCACAGATTAATTTCAAATAAGAAACCCAAGACAGAATATTGTATAAACCCAAATTCTAAATAAACTATCTAAGCTAACTGTGATACATGGACCATTTCAGCCTTCAAAAAGGAAGTACAAGAGAAGGATTTTAGAATCAAATAGCTCGAGAGAAGTAGATACTGCTCATGTTCCAAATCCAATTTTCCATGGAATAAAGTACTATTGAAACTTTAAAGATAATATTAACCAAAATTTAGAACCGTAAATAAAAGATTAAAAGACTTGAATCTAAGTCCCTTACAACCAATCAGAAATATATGCATTTAGATTAGCTTCAAAATTAGTTCGAACAATGAGAGGAAATTAGAGGAAACTATTACTAGTCTCCAAAAAGGGGAGAATGAAACATACATCTACAAAAAAAAATCAACTCACCTCAATTTTATCCATGGCGAAGAATGTCTTGTTCATCATATAGCATATCTTCAATCGAAACATTTTTCACTTTCACATACTGCACAAAAGCAACTTGTAGATATTCGTTGCATGTGTCATAAAAACTCATTGATGTGGTCTAATGAACAAATTCAATATTTTAGCTAAATTTATAAATAAAGTATTGAAGTATAAATTTTAATTAAATAAACGCCAACCTTCTCCAAGAAACTGAAGGATGCAAAGATGATCCAAGTGAAAGCTGCACAGGAAATGCAACACATTACAATGCAGTAAAGTGGAGAGCACATCTAAAAGAACAGGGGCAATTTTACATGAGAAAGTAGAGTAGATAACCAAAAAGGAAAACTAAAGATGAAAGTTCTAAAAAGTTTCAAGATTGACAAAAGTTCATTAACAAGACAAGACATGCAAGATACTGAATGAAATGATCATTAAGAGCATATGGTGCTACATACCACAGCTAAGAGAACTGCTCAGAGATAAGTATGAGATTAACATAACCCATTCATCGAGAAGAAAACAATGCCGAGAAAGTCGTGAAAACCCTGAAAATTCAAATTTTTCTCGAGAAATGGTAAAATAGTAATTTCGTCAGAACTTGAATTTTCTAGATATCGGATGACCTAAACGAGTTCTCCGTTGAAATCGCCTCACGAAATCTAGCTACCACGCCGAATTTCGACTAGTATGCCGACTCACCGCTGAGGCGGCGTTCGACATGACACATGGCATAGCGTGTGATGCCACATGGCACTTCTAAGAGAGTGACACATGGCAAGATTCATGGTGCACTTGAATGTGTGGCTCACAATAAGCCACATGAAAGATGATGCAACAAAGGAAATAAAGAAATAAGGAAATAAGGAGGAAAACATGACAACATAAATGGTGAATGGAGGAAAGTGGGAGGAGCTTCCTCCCGACCAATTCGGCCAATGCAACCCAAGAGGGGAGAAAAGAAAGCAAAAAGAGAAAAAGGAAAAGAAGGAGGAACCAACAAAAAACAGCCAGGAAAGAGAAGGAGAAGAGAAAAGAGAGTTGAGGATTTCCTGGCTTCGATGGTCGGTTCGACATCCGAAGACTAGCTGGTACACAACATGATCTATGTGTGGACATTCAAAACTGAGTTTCGATAAACTCCATAAGGCAGGGAATTTTTCCTACTCGGTTTATTTTAAACCAAAGGTCTTATAATGGTATGGGTTATTATGGAGGTCATGAGAGCCATATTATTTAGTTCCAAAACTTGGGACTGAAATGGGCGAGGATTTCTATGACCGGCTCTACACCAAGACTATTGTGATTGGTTTTAAATGAACCAAAAGTTTCCTGTGCTCATGGGTGTGTTTCATGATGTGGATGTTTGGAACCAAACTGGTTCATGTTTGTGAAGGACCGTGAGGTACCTGGGTTGGAAGGGTCCGGGCGATTGTGACCTTGCTCGTGTGTTATTGTTACACACAACATGCTATGAAAAGTGATCATGTTAGTATATGCTATTTGATGTATTAATACGGATTGCATGGATGTAAATTATAATTATCCATGGTATGTAAATGTTTCATGTAGTACTATATATATGTAACATGAAGGAAAATGCATTGGCATCATGTTAATTCATATGCACGGGGTCACATCATACAAGCTCGTGGTGCATGGTAATTGTGAAACCCCTAAAAGTCCGCATTTTTATGGAAATGATAAAAACGGTAATTTCGCTGAATATCCGAAATTTTCTAGATCTCTGATGATCTAAACGGACTTCACCGTTGGAATCGTCACGAAATCTAGCTACCACGTCGACTTCGTCAATTCCGAGACAAATTTAATTTTACGCTGAGGCAACGGGGGTAAAGGCGGACTCGCACATTTTGAGTGGCCTGGGAGGTGCCAATGCGGTCATGTGCAAGAGTTATTCAAACATGAGCTCAAGTGTGGGGCTAAGGGTGGACAATGGCATGATGCCATTGGAGGAAAATCAAACAGAGGGTTAAGGATAAGGAAATCCAAGCCAACCAATGATACTTGACGCATGAGAGGACAAGTCCTTCGACTCCAAGCCTCCCAACCTGGCCTGGGAGAAGGAAAAAGGAGGGAAAAGAAAAGAGAAGGTTTTTAGAGAGAGTCTACCTTCTCTAGATTTCCTACTGCTCGATTGTCGATTCCTCGTCGAGAAAGAGGAGGGTTGGTCTACGCGACAAGAGCCGCGCACGGACACCGGTCAGGGCGGAGTCACAACTCGAGAGGGGTAGGGATCTTCTCCTACTTGTTTTATTCTTTGGCTAAAGGTCATTTTAATGGACAGGATTTGCCAAGGCTTGATGACTGTTTCTGCTCCAAAAGATTCGCACTGGCGAAGAAATCCCTATAAGGGTTTCAGATACCCACTGAATTTTCAGGTGGCTTCAGGTGATGTCAAGGTTATCGCTTATGAGTGAATAACATGCTGATTTGGTGACTTTGTGGTAGTTCCAAGATGAATTGCTTAATTGTATATTAGCCCATGAGCTAATTTTATGTTATTGTTATGAATAAATAATGTTAAGTGAATTTTGTTAATATATGCATGATTGATATATTAGCACGTGTCAGATGTTTTATCAATGTTCTGGTGTCATTACATGAGCACTTAGAGGTGAGGAGTAAACCCAAGTAGGAAAATTCACTATCGAGCATTGCTCACCCCGCCGAGGGAAAACTATTTCGTATCAAGACGCACTTGGGATGGACGATCCGAGGCCTTAGAGGGGAAGAAATGGCCTAGTATGGCCTCATTCGTATTTTTGTAAAATTCGGGCAAGAGACCTAGTTTCGATAAATTGTAATCAAAACAATTGCAATTAAATTCTTTTGCATAAAAATATATATTTTGATGAGTATGGGATAATAAATCCCACAAAATAGTTTACTCTCGCACGGGTCTCGCGACGAGACGATATTTTCAGAAATGACGCGGGTCAACCCGACCCCTGACGGGGAAGTGCCACAATTTTGGCATCGTGAGCAGGCATACGAATACCTAGGGCTCCGTGGAAACGGGTTAGATCATGATCCATCAGGCATTCTCATGAATTAATTGTGATGTGTGTTTGAATCAGGTGTGAAATTGTATGTCATAAATAAAGAGATATGTGAAATGTCGAACACTAGGTCGAGAAAATAAAACCCCAAGGTTGAGGAATTATGGGCGTAACGGTCCGTAAATGAAAAATAATAATAATAATAATTTTTCTCGACAATCGCTCAGCTTTTTTAACATGAACAGAGTGTGTTTTGTGGAATTCGAAGATTATTCCGCTGCACAAGAAAAAGTGGCTCAAATGAACTCTTAAAATTTTGAGTTGTAAAATTAAAATGAGCTTAGGCTATCATCTTGTGGTGGCAGGAAGGCTACTAGAGGATTTTGAAAAAAAAAAAAAAAAAAAAAAAAAAAAAAAATATATATATATATATATATATATATATATATATGCTATGTGGTTTGAATGGCTAACGCTAAACTTCTAGTTCGGTCGCGACTCAGATTTGGCCTCACTCAACAAGGCGCCCGGGTGCACAAGGCAGGGGTAGTCAGGCATGCCAGCAAATACAAGACGACAAGGCTAACAAGACGCCCATCGCATTTTGGCACAAGGCCGACCGCTAAGGCTGGACTAAATAGTCCTTCGTCAGACATGAATTTCAAGTCGCGGATACTGGTTTACGCCGCCAGGTCGCGACTTAGCTTTGAGGTTACACCGCTTAGTCTTCGAGGGGAGGTTAGCGAAGGCGATTTGAGTCGCAGTGGCGCACTTAGGTCGTGACTGGATTCGAGGTCGCGACGGTCAGTTTTAGGAGCGCCTGGGTCGCAACCACTTTGCGCCGCTGACCGGGCTGGCTTCGTAAGATTCGCCGGGTCGCGGCTCGGGTGCGGGTCGCGTGTAGGTTAGAGACTGAGCCTGAGGTCGCGACATCGACTTAAGGTCGCTAATTTAGTTTGGTCGGGCTTCGAGGTCGCACGTAAGTCGGGCGTCGCGACCGGGCCGGGCTGCTGACCCGCTTTACGCCGTAGGACACGCCATCGAGGTCGCGACCGGCTCGTCAGACGGGGCGGAAAACAAAGTCGACCGCTTTGAGTCGCGACCGATTGGTCTACTGAGGTCGCGACTGACTTGAAGTCGCGACCGCCTAGGTCATTGGCTAGATCGGTGTCACGACCGGGCTTCGTCACCATAGGCGTGCGCAAGAGCAGCAGCCTACAAGAACGCGCAAGACGCATTCGGCACCGCAATGCCGCGAGCGAGACCGTTCTAGGTGCGCGCGACCGTGCACACAATCCTAGTTTTGTGACAAGGTAATCTTAGGATCAATGCTTGATCATCGTCATGAACATTGTTCACAAAGATTCAAAAAAAAAAACAATGAAAACAATGTTCGTGACCAGATGAATTTCGATGAATTGAAGTCAAAGAAAGACAACAATAATCGCTTTTTACAAAGAAACCACTTGTACAAAAAAAAACACTTCTGACAAGTAGACATAATTTGAAATCAACTATTTAAAAAAAACATGATATGAAATCAAAGCCACTAAGATTTACAAGAATGTACAAGTTCCCAATGCAATGAAGACATGTCAAAATAAAATTCGACATTATTAATTACAGTTAAGCTACAGCCCTATAAACATGTAAAACCGTGAATCAAAACCACTAGAAGTAATATTGTTTATTTTACCTAATGATATGAACCTTCATGATAACCGGGTTTGTGAAAGCACTGTAATCAAGTGTTCAACTATGGATGCAAATAGAAACCTGAGATAGCATTAGCTTCGACTTGAGGCTTGACTCTGAGCTAGAAAGGATCGGGTCGAAGTTTTGGAGGTTCCAGGTCTGACTCCACTGTGGCGATAAACAATCGTGTATAAAAGATATTTTTTTTAGAAAAAGGAAACTCGGGAGCTGGGCATTGAACTATGCAGATCGGGAGCATACTTTGAATGGGAGCCAACCGACTAGACTGGGACACACTGAGCGTGACCTGTGTCTTAAGCACATCTGACTACATAAAACATATAGTCTCGAACAATGGTATTAGTATATCATTAAATCAAAACATTGCCATAGGTCATAACATATTATACAAAACTCAAAAAATTGAGCTAGTAACGAGAGAGGTGAATTTATGATACAACACCATATAGGAGGTTTCCCAAACACTAAGGTCCAACTCCATCATAGTCGTATACGAGTCGCTTTCCTTTAATCAAAGTAACAACACGCTCTAATAAAATGTATCTGAATTCAAGACAAGAAAAAAAGAATGCCGTGTAAAATTACAGGATACAAAGGCATGAAGGCATTGTTTACGCACTTAAGTCCTTCATCTGGCCTCCCAAGCAAGCCGTGTCCATCGTACATGTTCCTTTTCATTAAAAGAGTGTGCGATTTATCGTGCAAATAATGAAGTCTTTGCATTCTGGCCCATACCAACAACCTGGGGCGAAGTACAAAGGACAAAGTGGAGTTTTATCCCCGCCACATAACCAATCGCTTAATTAGACCTAACAATCTTCGGTGAAAATATAAATACCGTGCAAACCTTTGGCACAAGGATCCACGCTCAAGAAAAGGAAATAACCAATAATAGAAAAAATAGAATGAATAGAAGTCAACCCGCTCAGCCCAAAGTTCGGGGTTTGTCTCCGACACCTCTCGCAAGTGTCTGGGATGAAATTATCGATGCATCGCGACGAAAAATGCTTCGATCGAGGAGGAAGGGATTCATGTGGGTCTATCGGGCATCCGCTAAGAAACATTGTGGTTTAGAATTCAAATTCTTTCCACAACTACGAGAGCACACACCCCATAAAGTAATCTAGGCAACAACCATACATATAGAAATGCATGTGACTACCTCCTGTGCTATGTTGATCCGCATCTTTCTTCAAATCACCCTTCTTTTCGACAATTATCTCATTCCTCATAATTTCTCGCTGGGCCCTCTTCATATTCCCAATCATCATCATCATCATTCAACTCATTTTGTCAACTCGCAAATTATTTCCTCTGCATTAAATTGCTCAATTATGCTGTTAACTCAAGACTAAGAAGAACTTTTCCAAAATACTATACAAATAATCCTATCCTCTTAAAGGGTTTACTAGTATATAACTAGGGTGTATATGCCCTAGAATTCAAATTTCCACCCCGCCCTTTCCCTTACTTCTTTTAACCACCAAAACAAATTTAAAGCGAATTCTCCCACCAAAATTTCGTCTCTACTAACAATGCTTGCTTTGAAAAACTAAGCACATCAAGCATTTATGCCTCATTTGTGAGTTACTTTTCCAGATACTACAAATATTTTCATAGTCAAGTATGAAGATAGGTACTTTTGAAATACTATGCATGCCCTTCTCGCCTAATGTCCTTGAGATTCAAAATCTCAAGTTTCCTCTTTTCCCCAGACTTCCTTAGCTACCAAACATAAACATAAAGAAAATTTCACGAAATTTGCTAATATACTGCTGGCCGAGAGAAAGATAGTCCTCTCCAAAAATGCTAAACAAACAAATCCTATCCTCAACGATGCAAATATAAGCACATAAACTGCAAATGACTCCGGTAAACTTCAAATATGGATTTTTCTGTGGTAACCAATTAGAGTAATTTCTATCGCTATAACACTACATCCCATAAAGCCGAGTCCACCCGCTCATCATTCCAGCTTTCCTTTTCCCACTTCCCCAAGAACTAAACACACTAATTATAAATTGAGAGACAAAGAAAAAGATTTCGTCAAATAAAAATCAATCATTCGATGATAAACAAAAAATACACATGGAAGAAGTGAGGACCGTCAGCTAGTTTCGCCTCCATGAGCAAGCAGTTCACCTAATGTAATCGTGGAAAACGGTTTCGACAGTGGTGGCCCTTGCATTGAGAGTGCTCACAATCATGTATAGTCAGTCGTGAGATTTGGGATTGACACATAAGCATGCTAATGCTATCTTCACCGCAACCACTACGCTCAAATTTCACCCACTTCATCCACAAGTGAATAGGGTGTCATTCATAACGCCATTTAACAACCAATGGTCGCATGAATCGGTAATGAGATGAGGATAAGGAGGATGCCGGCGATAAACAAGAGTCGAAACCATGTCACACAGGATCCGATCTCCCGCAATGAAATATGCTTCGACTCATACTTCATCACAACCGCCTGGCGACACGTAAGTCGGACCGTATTTTCATATCCGCAATGACTCCACACTCAACATCCGCCACGGCGCTTCAATACACCAAAGGCAATCACCGTAGTTAACAGTAATCCTCCGGGAGATATTTTCGCGGGATAGTCAGCGAAGACATGGATCATCATGCCATTATCTCGATAAGTGAACGCTTTCTTTACCGTAAAACCGGCGCCACCGACTCGGCCCAGCCACCTCCTAATGGTTTTCGCCATTTTCTCGTAGTTGAATAGCAGTGAGAACTGGCAGGATCTCAACAGCACAAAGATGACAATCTTCTTCAGAATAGTCTCCGCAGTAAAGTAATTTAACACCAAGAATATCGCCTATAAACATGGCGTTTCCAAGACGTGCCCAACTGCTTAACACCAAAATCGTGATACCATTTACTTCTAATGTCCGATGGAAATCAATAACCCGCGGTAAGATGGATTTAATTATAGTTACGGTGAACATTAAATGAGATAATAAAATTAACACATCTAGTCAATTGTTGTAAATGTCCAAACAAATATAAATGCATTAGGATTATAAAGTAACCGATATTTCGCATATGAGAAACATACACACCATATTGCTTCCTTTTTTTTTTTCAGAGCAAGTTTTATATTTTATTAGATTGGTGTTCTAAATATGTTTGAAACTATAGTCGAACAATAACATAATGTTGTAGTGAGCAACCAAAGATCAATATTAGAAGTATAGTCAATTAAATCTTAATAGACTAATTCGCTATATTAGTATTATTTGCCAAAACGCCCCTATGTCAAGACAAAACCCAATTAATCTCATAGAAGGTGAAGAACAAATCACGTATGAAGCATCTAAATGCAATTTTTGCACTCGGGTAGAATCTATGATTCGTAAGAATGTCTATGGTAGAAAGACGGTTAAGAATGAGGTGTTGGATGTTTCGCAGATAATTTCGAATAAGACCTCGAGATACAACATTGTGAAAGCAAACCGCAAACAATCAGTCGCATCTAAGCTAACTGCGGATACGGACCATTTCAGGCCTTTAAAAAAGGAAGTACAAGAGAAAGATGAGAAATCAAAACAGCTCGATATAGTGATACTGTTCACTGTTCCAAATCCAATTTTCCATGGAATAAGGTACTCATTGAAACTTTAAAGATAACATTGACAAAAATTTAGAACCGTAAAATAAAAGATTAAAAGACCCAAATCTAAGTCCCTTACAACCAATCAAAGAAACGAATGCATTTAGATTAGCTTCCAAATCGCCGACAATGAGGGAAATTAGGGAGGAAAACTATTACTTGTCTCTAAAAAGTGAGAATAAAACATACATCTAGAAACAAAAAGCAACTCACCTCAATTTGTCCATGGAGCGAAGAATGTCTTGTTCATCATACAATATATCTTAAACTAAACTTTGCCTACTTTCACAAAAATCGTACAAAAGAACTTGTAGGATAGCCTTTGTTGCAAGTGTCATAAAACTGCCCTCAATGTGGTCTAATGAAAAATTAAAATATTTGGTACTAATTTATAGGCAAAGTAATTCAGATAAATTTTAATTAAATAATACGACCTTCTCCAAGAAATATGGAAGGGATGAAAGATGATCCAAGTGAAAGCCATTAATAGAATGCAACACACATAAGGCAAGAAAGTGAGAGCACATCTAAAAGAAAAGAGGCAATTTTATATGAGAAAGTAGATAAATCAAAAGGAAAATCAAGATGAAAGTTCCAAAATATTTCAAGATTGACAAAAGTTCATTGACAAGATAGACATGTGAAGATAACAATGAAATGATCGTTAAGAACATACCGTGTCACCAAATGGTAAATTGACCCTTCAAAACAGAAGGATCAAGATGCATCAAGCCTCGTAAGTAGAGACATAGTCAGAAGCCGCATCACAAACTACAATTTATGGGTCACACAACCGAGAGACAAAGAAAAGAGATTTTCGTCTTAATGAAATCAATCATTCGATGATAAAAACAAAATATTAATTTGAGAAGTGAGGACCGCCAGCTCAGTTTCGCTCCATGACCAATAAGGAAAAAGAACCAGAGACGATATAAAGAGAAGATACGTATAGTTCGTACTGCTTTAGTCAAATCTTTATATGCTTTAGCAATAGTTGTTTTGGTCATTTTTCTCGCAGGACCATTCAAGAACAATCTATTCCATCGTTTAAAAAAATTCGCGTAAAAATGACCATGGCTCTAGGATTACAATATAAAAACAATAATGATATCAGTTTTAAACTTCATTTCACCCAGTTAGACATTGCTATAAAACAAATAACATTACAATATTCAACAAGGAAAAAGAACATACCAGGTCACCAAAAAGGACATCAATGGTTGAAGATCACTTTCAAAGAATGGCAAAGGAACATGCCTCGAGTATGCCGGATGAATTCCATACCAAACCATCACCATGTATCACGATCAAAATGTAAACAAACAAATTAAAACCTACGTTGAAAAAATGGAAGGAAAAAAACTAGCAATCAATGTAATGACCCGCACCAAATAATACGAGTTTGACCAAGTTTGACTAAGTTTGACCAAATTTGACTAGGTTCGACTCAACACCTCGTGAGGTCAGACCAAAGTTGACTTTTTCATGATGAATAATTTTGGGTCTACCAAGACGATTACAGGCCTCAGCCGATACGCAGTTCATAGACTCCGGCTGTCGAATCGGGCCCAAACTGACTTACGGATGTGTTATGACCTGCAAGTCTAAACGACAAAGTTTTAAAGAAGGTTCAAGTTGTCTTCGTGTTTTACCCGGAAGCTAACCTAAGGCCTATATATACATAGCTTTGCGTGCCAAAGGAAACCCTAGCCTCCAAGACACTTTTTGAACCCCAAAAACCTAAGAGAAAACTCTCCAAACCGGGAACACCATTTGGGCCGAGTAGCCACCGCTACCGCGGAAGATCGAATAATCAGACGAGGCACCTCCTACAACCAACGCCTACTGAATGCCGCCGACCATGAGGTGCGCCACGACCGGACGATGCCGGTCGTAAAATTTCACGGGGCAACCGCCACGGACGCTGTTTGATCCGGGCCGGCGAACCCGACGGCGGCTGCACCGTTTTCTCACCTGAGTTTTGTGATTTCCGGCCATTTTCCGGCCACTAAAGTTACTTACAGCTCTTTCTTCCACCATTTTTGGACCTTCTGAACTCATCTACGTGGTCCCTTTTTGCAGATTTCGCACCGTTTGGAAGTTACAATGAAAACGAAATTGGCAGAAGCTTAGATCGGGTTTTCCGGCCACCGAAGCGACTGTTGGACCAAGGTAATGGTACCAATGAATTCCTGGTCTCTTGGGCTTTCCATTGATATGTGGTTTGTAAAATTTTGACGCTGCTTGCTAGTTTTCCATTTTAGGTTGTTTCGTAATTACCGAGAAGCTCTGGATCGAATAGAGTATCAATTGGTCAATTGGACAAAATTAGTTGTACTAGTGAAATTGGATGTTTTTAGAATTATCGACGGTTTAATTTCGAGAAATTAGTTCTCGCGAAAGTCTCAATTTTCGGGGTATCTGGCCTATAGGGCACATCAGGTGATCTAATCTGCCTGAGTCCAATCGACATACTTCATAGTTCTAAAAATTATTCTAAGGTCTTCGGTGTTCCAATGTTTGTCATTAGCTTATCGCTCACCCGCTTTATTTATATCATGTTAAAAAAAAAAAAAAAGACCACGACGTCAGGGGACGATCCTACAGGGAGCACAACCGAAAGCATCTATATTCGTGAGTGGTTTGTATGCTTAAATGATTCGTATTATTTTGATATAATCTATTTGCGGATAAATACTTTACCTATATACCGCTTTGACCGATGGTTGGTTGCATTCAAACATGATTTCGGTTTCAGATAAAACAAGTATTATTTCATGTGAATTTTGTCAACATTTCAATTATTTGCAAGTTTTACCGTGTTCGTGGGATGAGCTGCGGTGTTTGGCTATTTTGAGTACATGGATTGAAGTTGTAAACTATCTTGAAAAATTGTTAAAAGAAAAGGTGGATCTTTGAGATTTCGCAGGGACTGACTCTAATACATTGTCGAAAGGTACATGAGAAAGCGGAACGGTTATATCAAGCTACCACGCGATGCACGTTACCCGAGGTTTATTAGTCGCACGCGATGGCCGGGTTTACCCGGAGGATTAGAGGACACGTGATGGACAAAAGTTCACTGAGGTTTGTTAGTGCCATGATGGCCAGTTTACTCCGAGGTTTGATAGTGCCACGCGGATGCCAAGTTTACTCCGGAGGTTATTTAGGTGCCACGTGATGGCCGTGTTTACTCGAGGTTTATTAGGTGCCACGTGATGGCCGGGTTTCGCCGAGGTTTGTTATTAGCGCCACGCGGATGGCCTGCCCACCTTCGAGGTTTGTTAGTTGCCACGTGATTACCGGGTCTACTTGAGGCTTGTTAGTTGCCACTTGATGGCCTGGGTCTACCTGGAGGTTTGTTAGTTGCCACGGATGGCCGGGTGTAACCATTGTGTTCATTAGTTGGGTTACTGTCGCGAGGTCGGCTATCGACGGTTTCATTTATGGGTAATGAAGGACATGTTGTTTCTCTAAATATAGTATAACTATTTAATACTCAAGGATTCGGTGCATTTCAAAGTTATCTTATTACTTGATGGCTATACATGTTTTGAAGCTTACTTATGTTGTGTACAAAGGCGTATTATGGTTTTTAACATCAGGTCGGCCCGTTTCAGGAGCATGATTTGTATATGTCGATCGGGGTAAAGCAGTTTTGTGAAATGTTTCAAACGGGAACTTTACAAAGAGTGAACGGAAGGTTTTGAGAGAAGAACCATTGCAAATATAAAAATGCTATTTCCTTATAAATTACGCCACCATCGAGATTATTATCTCACATTATTGTTTTTAAACTGCTCTCAGTCCGCATGCATCAGAGGGCCTTATTCACACAGATTGACGCCAAGCCTCCCGCCACGTACCGCCGACTCTATCAAGATTTATCCATCTCAGGTTCGATGCACGGACTTATTCATTTCTACTTCATAGTACCCCTAAATCCACAATACTCTTAGAATGCTCGATATCTCAGATTGAACTTTTTATGAAACCTCATTTATAATCACTGGTTTTTATACATGTATAATTAGGTATTAAATTAATACATGGTGTTACTCCTTTCCTTAGGCATGGGTTCCACCGTGATCTTCCCTAGAGTATACAAGGAATCACTAGATGGATCTACCCGGGAAACTGAGAGGTAAAATGGAAGATCATCCTCGTTTAACAAAACTAATAATAAAAAAAAAAAAAAAAGACAATAATGCATTATGGTATACCAAGATGCTTCCCCATAGACATGTAGACACAGGAACGACCCACTTCATTTCCAGAAACTCCAGGTATCCGATCTCTCCAAAAACAGAGCAGATCGAAGACGACTGCCTCGTAAGTAGAGACATAGTCGTAGTCGCATCACACCAATTTATGGTCAATTATAAAGGAGAGACAAGAGAAAAGAGATTTTCGCCTTAATAAAATCAATGATTCCGATGATAAAAATACACATGGAGGTCAACAGGACCGCAATTAGTTTCTCGCTTCTCCATGACCAAGCACCACCCAATGTAATCATGGAAAACGGTTTCGAGTAGTGGTGGCCCTTGCACTGAGAGTGCTCTCATTGGTCCACAGATAGTTGGCCGAGATCGATCGACACATAAGCATGGTAATGCTATCTTCACGCAACCACTACTTTCTACCACCACGCATCCAAAGGAGGTGAGGGGCGTCGTCTACAATATCATTCAACAAACTAATGGTCAAGAGCAATTGGTAAATGAGGATGAGGATGAGGATGAGGAGATGCCGATGATACCATGATGAGATGAGTTCGAATAGATGCCTTCCCATAATTAATACCTCCATTGTTACAACCCCGGTTATAAACATCCGCTTTATTATCCACCTTCATCAGGTATGCCCTCGCAAATGGGTTAAGATTACATCATGCTCGTCTCTAAGAAATTATAACAAAGATAACTAACGCACTAATTAAGAAAATGGTACCGAGCAAGATAAACTCAAAAGTCTCGCAAATGTAGTCCAATTAGATGAGTCCCATCTTTATGTTTAGTCGTGTCGGGTCGGTGAGACATGGGCTTCATATTCGACCCAATGCAACATTGTCACGGTTATGTCTCGATGAATTAATGAGGTGAGCAATCATGGTGCATATAAGATAAAGTTTAGGCCACCTCTTCACAATGTTTAGCCTCACAATCCAATCAAGTTTTTCACGCTTCTTCATCGCTGCTTAGAATGTTTCTGGCTCCCCTTCCATAAACTCATAAATCAAAACGAGTTCTTAGCAAATGAACTCAAGCCATAAAGCTTGACAACATTGCGATGCCTTATCCGTATAGGAGCATGAATCTCGCTGAAAGCCTTCAAATCACAGCATATCTCCACCATCTTGACCAAGGAGAGTAGCTTTTCACAAAGAAATAACCCTACTTATTTGGCAACCCTACCAGAACAAGCAAGCCATATCCTCCAAAGGTTAATATACACTGCTTGAACCGAAATTGTCAGCCCTCGCATGATGTGCTCATGGCCAACAAGTTCCCATCATGTCCCAATATTGTGAATAGATCTTGACATCGGCGTACTTCAAGTGTAGACTTGCTGTTTTCTTCCTCAATTTTTGGACAAGAAAATAAATGCCACAATAAAAGCTGATAAGAACAGAGTGCCTGCAATGAGGAGGGTATGATCAAGACAGTAAAACTCGTGGCCTTCTTCGATCGTGATGGCTTGAGATGAGTGACATTATTACCATTGCAGACCTTATTATTTCTAAATGCCTCAAATGGAGCCGGTAAGGTTTTGATGTGTCGGGGGCAGGACCTTCCAACTGGTCAGAGGATATACCGCCAGATGTCGCTAATCGGTCATCAAAAGTGTGTGGGATGGTGCCGTAAATCAAGGGAGAGATTCAACGCCTGTGTACCGTGAATTTCCAAGCAGTGGTGGAATCTCTCCACAACATATTTTACCCAAGATCATGACTCCCAAGACTATGCATCTTTCCACTGGTCGAATGCTATCAAATCGATTCCACTCAAGTTCAAGGACGACATCATTAAGTTCCTTATTTCTTTTCAATTTCGACCGGCTTAAGTTGCTCGATCCCAGTCAAGGGTTTGAAGATCAGCTAATTTTCCTTAATTTTCAAAGGAATGCTTCCTCGCAAGATTGTTGTTAGTCAAGAACAAATCGAACAATAAGGGCAACATACCCACTTTTTTGATCTCTCCGCCAAAATGGTTTCCGAGAAAGATCAAGTCATGTAATTGAGTGGCTCTCCAAGTTGAGGTGGTATGGCACCGTAAATATTGTTGCTGGAGATGCTCAAGTGTGTTAGGTTGCACCGCCCCCATTTCTCGTAAAGCTCGCCATAAAAATTGTTAACGCTAGATCGAGATAATCTGTGTTCGTATACACCAAAACTTTCGCTATGTTCTGGCCGCTTGTTTCGCTGTCAACTCAATAAGCTAGTGCAATTTTTCAAGCTCTTTTTTTCAAGCTCTTTAGTATAGGACCAGTGAGAATTGTAAGACAGGAATTCGATTTTACGGAATAAAGGGCAAAATCGTAATTTTGATTACAAAATTGTAATTACGGTTCCGTCATGTTTATTCTCTGAATCTCAGATGACGAAGCGGTTATGCAGATTTGGAATCGTCTGTGAGGAAATCTAGTTAGCACGTAAAATTTCGTAATTTTCTGAAACAGTTGGAGTCGACACGTTTTTCGAGACATCGCATTTTGGTCTTAGTAAATGCGTTTCGATGCGACGAAAGGCGCATATAACAAGTCTCATGTGCATAAATTGGTATGAGTAGAAATGATGAAAATGGGCCAGAGATAGTGCAGAATATCAATTACGGTAAGGAGGGCGTAAGGGTCGTATAATTTGATTTTAAGTTACTAAAGGACAAGATAGCAAATAGTACTTCTTCTCCTTCAAAATATCAAGAGCAAAAGCGTGAGAACAAAATGGGGATCCGGTAGCTCCATTCTTTGAGAGGGTTTTAGAGAGAGGGTGCTTACTCTCTAAGGTCCCGGCGATCAATAGTTAGCGGGACTTGGTGAGGGCGTTCTGAGAGACGGCTACGCGTGGACCGAGGTTTGTGAGTTCTGACAACTCAAGAGGTAGGATTTTCTCCCTACTTGCGTTTTATTCCCATTTTTTAGGGTTTTTCCATGTTTCGGTTGGTTTGGCTAGTAAGGGACGTTTGATCGGATCCCAAACATGGGGCCAGGAATTGTTTAGAATTTCTTGAGGATTTTTACCATCAGACACGCCGAGGAAATTAGGGGCTATTTGGATGTCTTTAATTCCCGGAAATTTTTGGCTTTAAATCATGTATTTGTATGGAAAAGTAGGAATGGTAGTAGGATCGGTCCCAAAACATGGGACCGAATTGTGGAATTTTTGGAGATTCTTGGGCTGTCCGTGACAGTCCAGAAACTGTTGTGGGCTGTTGTGTTAGAATTGTGTATTAAATTCTATGTTGGTATGCATGAGACCGGGAATAGCTATGGAAATCGGTTTCAAAAATTGGAACTGATGTAGGATGGAGTGGGGTACCAGTGAACTGACCTACTTCCCACAATTTTAAGGAAATTTGAATTGGGGTGTTTTGTGATAATTTATGGATAAATTGTATGCTTTGGTGATTAGGAGGCCGAGATTAGGGTCAAATCGGTTCCATCGAGAGGCAGATGTAGGAAGTGTGGTTGCCGAGTGGGCCGACCCACTTGCTGCATTTTGGAGACGTAAAAATAGTCCAGGGTTTGTCATTGTGAAATGGATAGGAATTGTCCATGTGTTGTGTGCTTGAAATGGTATGAAACGAATGACTTGATATGTGTGGAACTAGATAGGTTAAGACATTATTTTAATGTGTTAGTTCAATGACACAATTACATGGAATTAAATTGTGTTATAAGCCATTGGAAATGATTATGAGTTGCTCAAGTGAGCTACATTGGGCGATGAGTGATGTGTTAAATTACATGAGTGTAATTATAGTTGATTGAAAATATGCATATTGTCATATTGTGTAAATGGTTTTGAAAATGGCATAATGAATTTTCATATGCACTGGGTAACCTAGAGTTAGGTGTGAGTGCATGGCCAGTGTTATAAGGATATGGTTGCGAGGAATTTCAAAGGATGATATTCAGAGAATTGGGTTGGGAAGTGGGCAATGGTCGCGGATAGAGGACCGTGACTGTTTCGGAGCTCGCTGACCCGATTCACCTCGGAGGAGTAGTCCCGTATTTTCTAGAGATATTTGTTGAGTATATTTTCAAGAACAAAGTTTTGTTTTGAAAATGATTATTTTCTCATACATGAAGCTGGGCAGGTGTGGTGAGTCGGTCGAGGGACTCGTGGCGTGGGGTGATCATGTAGACATTAGTGGGATCATGTATTTACTTGAGTGTGTGTTTGCTCAGACATTGCCTGCTGCACTTAGGTGGTGAGTGAGCCCCACTGGGGCGTTCTCATGCGAGCTTTAGCTCACCCAGTCGATGGGACCCCGCTTTATTTTGGTGCGGAGGCTGGGGAGACAGCTCATTTTGAGGTTGATTTTGAAGAAGCCGGTTTGTGGCTTGATGGTTTTTTTGGACAAAACATGTATTAGAATTGTAGATTTTAATATATGTTTGTGTAAAACAAAAGTGTAATCAACCATGTAATTATTGGGAGATAATTGGAGAATAGTTGGGATATGTGTTTTAATGAGTATTAGTTATGGGCCCAGTGGCGTATTGGATAAATATTGTATATATTGGATTGTTTTGAGACGGTATTTAATTGTATTTGGGTAGAGCTCCCAGGTAAAGGAGACTACTGCCCAGATTTTTACTGAAGTGGTGTCGGGTAACCGGCGTCCATAATATTCCATGAGTTGTGGGTAGTCAACGGACCCCGGGTTTTGGGCGTCACGGCTTGGTATCAGGCATAGGTAGCGATTACCTGGGAGCGGGACTTGGAGTGAGCCCGCGAGTCTTAGAATGTGGAACTTGGGTATGTAGAGCACATGGATTGAGGATTTGGGCCAGGTCGTGGTCAGTAAGAACATCGCCACTAGGTGTGGTTCGATGTTGAGTATAGGTGTAAGGATTACCTAGGAAAATCGCGGAGATGGCCCAGGACCAATTGCACTTGCGCGTGTGTTGATGTTTTTTGTGTGATTTGATGAATGTGTATGATGGTGTGTATGCCATGTTGTATGTGTGTTGTGAAATGTTTGTGTGCTTAGTGATTAGCACATAGGAAAAACATGATGTGTTGGGAAAATTTTTGAAGTTTTTACAGTGTGTAAAAACTAGAGTAAATAGAAGAAATGAAAATAAATTGGAAAAATTTATTTGGTTTAGAGGTGAAGAAATTTAATTTTCAAGGTTTTACATTGTAAAACTGAAGAAAATTAAATAAAATAAATTTTAATAAATTTATTTAGGTTGTTGGAAGCTGAAGAAATTTGAAAGCGAAAATAGAATTTTTATAAATTTATTTGGTTATAAGGAGGAGAAGAAAATAATTTTCTACGATTTTACAAGTGGTAAAATTGAAGAAAATGGAAGAAAGAAAATAAATTTTATAAATTTATTTGAGTGGAGAAAATTTTGAGTGGAAAGCTGGAAAAGAAAATAAATTTATAAATTTATTTGGTTAAGGAGGAAAATGACAGTACTCTAAGGTTTATATAGTGTAAAATTGAAGAAAAGTAGAGAGAAAATAAATTTTATGAATTTATTTGATGTATTATGGAAAATGGAAAAAAAATGATTTTAGTGGATTTTTTAGAGATTTTTCCAATTTAAAATAAATGAAAAAATTAATTTTTGGGCAAAATCGTTTTTGGGCTCTTGCTTGAAATATGTGAAAATTTTTTTTTTTTTATTCTGTCTGATTTTGTATTGCGAGGGAAGGAAAGCTTGAAGGGGGTGGAGGTGTGTATTGTGAGCGAAATTTTTGTATTGCAAGGTTGAGGTTGTATTGCAACTTAAAGGGCTTGTAGGGTGAGGCCAACTATTATGATAGAGGAGAGTAGGCTAGCCATTGTATTGCGGGATTGTATTGCAAGGAAGGCTTAAAGTAAAGGAAATTGTATTCTGATACAATTTTTGAAATAATAGAGAGAAGAAGGCTTGAGTAGCAGATTGTATTGCGGGAATAGTGTAGAGTTGAGTTAACGATACAAAATTGTATTGCAACCTTGGTTGTGTGTTGGCTAGTGATTGTATTGCGAGAGGAGGAAATTGTATTGCGGCGTTATATTGCAATATAGTGGGGAAGCAAGCTGACATAGAAATTGTGTTGCAATATCTGAGAGTGTGTGTTGCGAGGAAGGAAGTTGAAATTGTATTTGCAAGGTAGTAGTGAAGAGGTAGAATTGTGTCACAATACAATTTTTGTATTGTGACGAGCGATTACTGCGTGAACGTGCCGATTGAACGATAAATATGAGCGATAGCGATTGAGCGATGCGTTGTGGGTCAGCGCGAGCTTGATAAATTTAATTTTTTTTTGAAAAATAAAAAAAAAATAAAATCAAATAAATTTTGATAAAATTCTCGAAAAATAAATTTTCAAAAAGAAAATTTTTGAAAATAAAATTTTGTTGAAAACAATATTTTAAATGCAAAGAGTGGTTGCGTATACAGGTGGTGTGTATGATTAGTGTCTCGGGGCTGTGGTTATGCCTTAGAGATACCGTATTAGATTCAACTACCATTTGAAATCGGGATTGCGCGGTAGTTGCGTAGGAAAATATATGCATGGTGTAATGCGTATAGGAAAAAGGGTAAATGCCAAGGTTAGGATCGATGACCTTAGGGTTGGATCTTTTGAAAAGGAGCAGAGGGCATAGAACGCTTCTTGAAATAGATAAATTGAATTGGTGGAATTTAGCACCCTTAGGAAATGAGCAGGTTAGTTCATGGTTGTCAAGTCACATTAGTAATCGATACGCGTACTAGTTGGAAATTTGAAAATAAAGCTAAGCGATTACCTTGGGGCCCGATTGGGTGTAGTTATAAGTTTAGTCACGTCTATTCCGCGACTTGGTATCGGAGGAATCGATGTCGGTGCGAGGATGCCACTGGCACTTAGGTAGCCGCGGGCGGGCCTATAGGCCGGTCGAATGTTAAGTCGAGGTCGACCACGGGATTTGCGGTCGAGAGTTGGTCGGTGGACAAATGGCGTGTTCATTCTCTTGTGACTGGACATATGGCGGGATTGTCGGACGAGAGATCTCATGAATACGAGAGGCGGCGTTCGATTAGTCGGATATGCAGGGTACGTCTCTACTCTCGCAATTATTGACTATCGTAGTGTTTAAATTGGATGCATCATGTTCATTCATTAATGCATCTTGTGTGATAGGTTTGAATCACGTCTGAAGCTACGGCTTGGCATAGGAGTTGAGGCCTTTAGAAGCGATAATATGATGAAATTTTTCCCACTAGAATGTAGGGAGAGATTTGACTTTCTAGAGATAAGGATTCTTATTGAGGCGTGGTGGACCTTAGGGTGTTAGACATGTTGGTTGTTGATGTCAGGTTTGACATGGATGAGTTGACAACCATCGGGATGTCAGTAATTGGGTCGGGTCATCATACCCGACACGGTCTTGGAGTTAGGCGAGGTTACATATGCACATGGTTGGATGTGTAGGTGAGCGGAATTTCGGGACGAAATTCTTTTAAGGAAGGAGAATGTAGACCAGAAATTCCAATTTACGGAATAAGGGCAAAATCGTAATTTGATTACAAAATTGTATGATACGGTTAAAAATCCGTAATTTATTCTCTAGATCTCGTTGGATGTGAAGCGGATTGCAGATTGGAATCGTCTCATGAGAAATCCTAGTTAGCACGTAAATTTCGTAATTTTACGAAGCAGGTTGGAGTCGACACGTTTTGACATCGCATTTGGTCTGTAAATCGTTTCGATCCGACAGAAAGCATATATATCTTTCATGTACCATAAGTGGTATGAGTAGAGAAATGATGAAAATGGACGGCCGAGATAGTGCCGAATATCAATTCTGGTAAAGGAGGGACGTAAGGGTCATTATGAAATTTGATTTTTAAGTTACTAAAGGACAAGATAGCAAATAGTGCTTCTTCTCCTTCAAAATATCAAGAGCAAAACGTGAGGAACAAAAATGGGGATCCAGTAGCTCCATTCTTTGAGAGGGTTTTAGAGAGAGAGGGTGCTTCTCTCTAAAATCCGGGCGTCCGGCCGGATTGGCGGACCCCCGGACGAGAAGGAAAGCGTTCACGCGGAGGCGGCTGCAGCGTGGACCGGGTTTGTGAGTTTTGACAACTCGAGAGGTAGGATTTTCTCTACTTGCGTTTTATTCCCATTTTAAGAGGTTTTCCATGTTTCGGTTGGTTGAGGGGCGTAAGTAGTTTGATCGATCCCGAGGCATGGGGCCAAGGGTGTTAAATTTGCGGGATTTTCCCACCATCAGGCACTGCCAGGTGGGGGCTGTTTGGATGTCTTTAATTCAAATTTTTGGCTTTAAATCATGTATTTGTATGGAAAAAGTAGGGAATGGGTAGTGGATCGGTTCAAAACATGGGACCGAGATTGTGGAATTTTGGAGATTCTTGGGCTGTCTAGTGACGAGTCCGAGCTGTGTGGGCTGTTATTAATTTGGGAATTGTGTATTAAATTCTATGTTGGTATGCATGAAGGGCAGGGATAGCTATGGAAATCGGTTTCAAAGGTGGAATAGATGTAGGATGAAGTGGGCTGCCGTGGACAATACTTCCCTGTTTTGGGAACATTTGGGTGTTTTGTGATAATTTATTGAATAAATTATGCTTTGGTGATTAGGAGACCGGAATTGGGAATGGAAATCGGTTCCATCAAGAGGAACCGATGTAGGAAGTGTGGGCTGCCCGTGGACAGCCCACTTGCTCTGTTTTGGGACTGTAAAAATAGTCCCGGGTTTGTGTGAAATGGATAGGAATTGTCCATTGTGTTGTGTGCTTGAAATGGTATGAAGCGAATGGCTTGATATGGAACTAGATAGGTTAAGACATTATTTTAATGTGTTAGTTCGGTAACACAATTACATGGAATTAAATTGTGTTATAAGCCGTGGAAATGATTATGAGTTGCTCCAGTGAGCTACATTGGGCGATGAGTGATGTGTTAAAATTACACATGAGTGTAATTATAGTTGATTAGAAAATATGCATATTGTCATATTGTGTAAATGGTTTTAAAAAATGGCATAATGAATTTTCATATGCCTTTGGGTAACCTAGAGTTAGGTGTGAGTGCATGACAAGGTATTTATAAACGGATATAGTTGCGAAAGGAATTTCAAAGGATGATATTCAGGTGGGTTGGGAGATGGGCGTGGATCACTTGGGATGGGGACCATGGTTGTTTAGAGCTCTTCGTAACCAATTCACCTCGGAGGGTAGTCCATATTTTGCAGAATATTTCGGTAGTATATTTTCGAGAACAAAAGTTTTTTGTTTGAAAATGATTATTTTCTCATACATGGCCAGGCAGAGTGTGAGGTGAGTCGGTGAGGACTCGTGACATGGGGTGATCGTGTAGGCGTTCGAGTAGGATCGTGTATTTGCTTGGTGTGTGTTTACTTTGGGCATTGCGCACTTAGGTGGTGAGTAGCCCACTTGGGCGATTCTCCCTCTTGAGCTTTAGCTCACCCGAGTCGTGGGACCCCTTTGTTTCGGTGCGGAGCGCTCGGGGGACGGCTCATTTGGGGTTGATTTTGAAGAAGCGGGTTTGTGTGGCTTGATGGTTCTTTGGACAAAACATGTATTAGAATTGTAGATTTTAATATATGTTTGTATAAACTAAAGTGTAATCAACCATGTAATTATTAGAGAGATGGTGGAGAATAGTTGTGATATGTGTTTTAATGAGTATTAGTTATGGGCCCAAGTGGCCGTATTGGATATATTGTATATATTGGATTGTTTGGGACAGGTATTTGCAGGTATTGTATTTGGGTAGAGCTCCCCGTACAAAGGAGACTGGGTCTGGTGGTGTCGGAGTAGCTTGGAAGCATCCACTTGTCCGTGAGTTGTGTGAGTCAGTCAACGGACCCACCGGGTTTGGGGGCGTCAATGGTTCCCGAGGCGGTAAAATTTACAAGCGCTCTGCCCAGAGACAAATCTCGATGCGGTAGTTGGCGATGAAGTTATTTTCATACAATTGCAAATTTTTCAAATGAGTGATATTATTCATTTCCAAAGGAAGGGCACCACTGAGTTTGTTATGACCAAGGCGCAAATCGGTTAAGCTGGACAAGTTTCCTATGGAAGCTGGTATTGAACCATTGAGATTGTTAGAGCAAATCAAAATCATTAAGAGATCTTAACAATCCAATTTCTTGAGGAATGGAATCGAGATAGTTTTGTTTGCATCAAGGTCTGATGGTTAAATTCTCGAAGTTACCTATGGAAGGAGGGATTGGACTAGTGAGACTATTAAATGACAATTCAAGATCGTTAAGAGATCTTAACAATCCAATTTCTTGAGGAATGGAACTGATAGTTTGTTCGTATGAGAGATACGTGTGTTAAATTCCTCAGTTACTATGGAAGGAGGATTGTACAGTGAGATTGTTTGTGGTCGAATCGTTAAGAGATTTATGATCGATTTCTTGAAGGAATGGAACCGAAATTTGTTTACACCCGAGGGAGACAATGGTTAAATTTCCTCCAGTTACCCTATGGAAAGAGGAGTTAGGCCGCTAAGGCTGTTAAATGACAATCTAAGATGGATTAAGAGATCTTAACAATCCAATTTCTTGAGGAATGGAACCAGAAAGCTCATTCTCATAAAAATGCAAAATAGTTAAGTTTTCAAATTCCTATAAAAGGAAAATTGACCCTCTAAAATTATTAGAAGCCAAAAAGATAGAAAGCTAAGTGATGTTAAAAGAAGCCAGTTGTTTAGGTATTACACCGGTGAAATGATTAGAACCAAAATCTCGGGAATTGTGATTAGTTTGGAGAAATATTACCAATATTAGTTGGAATGGTTCCATGGAGGGGATTGTTAATTAATTAAGAGTAAGGAGGTTGGGGAGAGATGAAAATTGAGATTTTGGAGTGTACCTCTCAAACCACAACTCTACAGCCAGGTTTAAATCGGAGACACTTCTTGGCTTTATGTGAAGCCACTCCCAGAGACCCGATGATAATGAGTACGTCCATACCAAGATGAGAGGAAAAATTGGGTTTGATTATCAAGGTTGGCCTTCCATGTTAGAAGAGCAAGTGCTTCTTGATCTTGTTCAACTTTTGAAATAGCAATGGTAGGTGTAGAGGCAAACGTGAAAGGAAATGACCTTGGAATGATGATATTGAAACGAAAGGGAAAAGGAGAAATATGAAGAAGCAAGGAGTGATGATGAGTCGAGATAGTAAGGAGTAGAATGAAGGATATTCATGGGCCATTGTTGAGTTGGTAGAGACAAATCTATTATAGGGTTTACATGAGGAGAGGATGAAACACTTATTTATAAACTTAAGTGTGATACATTCGGCATTCCCATTGGTTGGTGTTTACATCTAACTACCTCATTCCACTACAATTAATGGAATTGAAAATATGTAATGTCAACTTCATACTTTTTTTTTATTTTCTTTTATAAAAAATAGTCCTATTTTTTATAAAATTAAACACCCACAATTACATAGCAAATAATTTAAAATATTACTTTTATTTTTTAATTAAAATAGACTATTGCAATTACATAGTAAATAATTAAAAAAATATTTCTTTTCATTCCCTTTGCTCCATGCTCTTTCAAATAGAACATGTTTAAAATTAAGGATTACAATTCTTTTTAAGTGAGGGCTCAATGTTGATACAAGAAGTCCATTTCACAAACACTACTTGTGTGTATATATATATATATATATAGTAAAGAGATTTAAGACTAAGCGATCTCGAAAGAAATTTGGAAGAAAGATAAAGTCATGTCATTCTTGAGATTCAGACACTAATTAAATTTATTATCAACTCAACAACCCTCTAGTACAAAACCAACCAAAATAACTACCTATGCTTGACTCCTTTTAAAGTTATTGCCTAGCAGCAAGTCAACGATATGATATCTTATGTTTGTTTCTCGAAAATATAAAAAGAAAGAAAAAAATTGCTATGTGTTAGGGAAAATATGTTGGTATGAGCTTAGGTAAAGTGTGCTACTTGTTTCATAGTTTAAAGGGCATTTATAAGGAAGTTAATAACAAGGGATACTACAATTGTTGTCTTACAAGTTAGTTCATCAAATTGTGTGACAAAAACTTTCATATTCAATCAAATCCGTTTTTAGTAAATATTATAAATCATTAAGCCAATATTCCATGGATAATAAAGGAAGCCCTAAAAGATAATATTGAGTAAATCAAATCTCAGGTGGATCACGTTTGGTGGGTTTTTTCTATGGGAGAATAAATGTTCTATTATGATATTTATGGAATAAAATCCCCTAGATAATAGGATAATTTACCAATAGTTAAGGGGAGACCTACAATAAATACATATTGGAGATCATCTTATAAATCAAGAGGAATATTAAAAAGTTATGAAGGACGAAATTGTTGTTCCACCCGACTTCTTAATAAAACATTCCGGTCATACATTGATAATCTTGTTTATAGGAGATAGCGTATTCGGCTGTAAATCGCAATCAAAAGAGGAAAATCTCTTAAGCCTGCTACATATGCTACTTGTTTTGATAATGGCAATAGGTTCTTAGAATCAATACCATTACTTGAAGAGAAATATATTTCAGCCCTATCTTTGATTCCCCAATTTTGAGGAAAATTGCAAAGAGAAGAAAACATGAAGTAAAAGTAAAGAAAATAAAATTTAAGAAAAAAATAAATAAATTAAATCTCATATATTATTTTTATTTCTTTTAACAAATCAATTTATTTATTTAACTATCCAATATAATAAGTATATTATCTTTAAATATCTTCCAAAATTTACCCGACAAATATAGCCACAAAAGCGAGTTAACAAAAAATGTTAAAGTAGTACTCATGTTTTGACTTGCTTTAAGTGGTCTTTAACTCAATTTAGTAAGTATTGTCATCTTCTTAATAGAAAACAAAATAATTTGTCCCAGCCCGACCCCATTTAAGTCTTTCTCAATTTTTGTCAAAAAAAAAAAAAGGTGTTTCTAAATTAATCATATTTAAAACTTGTCACATAATTTACATGCATTTTATGACTTTTATAGAATGCATGGTTTTATCAGATTATCATATTTGATAAGAAGAATAACGAAATCAAATATTTGTGAACAGTGCTGACGAACATAATGTGTAATCTACATAAGATGAACGAATAACAAACACCTTTGATAGCAGTTGAGTCAGCATCAAATTCATCATGTATTATCTGAAATCTTGACAAGTATTCATATTATATTAGTCACCCATATTATCTGTTGATGTAGGGTGAAGACATTTATAGATGGGCATCCATTCATTAAAATTGTAATTGCTAAATATCTTGCAAATATAAGGGGGTGACAATAATGTACAAGTGATCAGCGAAGTGAGATAGATGTGATCAAAATAGTAAATTGATTGTATACATATCAAATTATATGAAGTACTAAAGATTAAATTTATACTATTATTTGTAATGAAAAAATCTTGACTAAATATTCACATAATTAGTGATCACTGTGAACCGCGCTAGTTTATGTTGATCCAACTAAAGTCAACAATAGATAGACACAATTTAGTAAATTATGAGGTGTTAGGCTGTCTTGTGAGAATTTTTCAAATGATTATGGCATCCCTAGATAACCTTCTTTGTTAGAAGAAATTAAAATTTATACTAAAAATTGCATTTTATTTTTGGGTATTCACATTGAAGTGGCGGAGTAACATGCTTTCATATAAAATGAATACATTGCATTTCCCTAATAATAAATGTTGAATAGCTAAATAGATAAATGACAATTTGTCCTTCTAAGAAGCTCAAACTTTTGAATAGATATGACTTAATTTACCCTTTTTTTTTGGAAAATACAGGTTGCTTTTAAAGTGTATGTACTAAAAGTACACTATTTCTAATATTAAAACCTTTCAAGGGAGCTAAAAATAAAGGTAAGTTCTTTTTTGTATGTATAGGGGTTGGGGTTTCTAAGGTGTAAGACATTGATAGAGTGGTGTGAATTTCTAATATAAATAAATAAAGTAATTGTCTATACTTGAGGGACTTGAAATAATCTTTATAAACGTCCCATAGTCTTAACGTGTATTCCTGACTTTTATAGGTGGTGTCAACTTTTGACAAACAAAAATGACTTAGAAATAATTTGCCCTACGTAACCCATTTTAAAGTTTTTGTTGACTTGAAATCATCTTAAAATAAAAAGCTACTTGTGTAAGCATTCATGACTTTGATAAGTGGGTGTCATTTTGAATAACAAAAATGACTTAAATAATTGCCTGTATTTCAAAGTTTTTGTTGATTTTGAAATCATCTTAAAATAAAAACACCCCATATTAGCACTTTCATTCCTTGGCTTTGATAGGCTAGTGTCAATTTCATGCTCAACTCATTTTAAAGTCTTTGCCCGAGAACTTACAAAAAAGTCTTAAAGAAGCTTGTCATGTAGTTTCCTGTGCACATTTCCATGACTTTATTAGGTGGTGTCAAAAGTCTTAAAAACTCATATAGTTTAGTTTCACCACGCATTCATAACTTTGCTGGGTGGTTGTCAACTTCATGTATTATTTTAAAGGTCTTTGTCTAATTAGAAAACCTTCTTGGGTTTCTTTCAAAAGTAAGACCCAGTTTAGTTGAAGATTTTTTTAACTCTATCGGAAATTGAATATGAAAGAATTTTCAATGTATTCTAATCTTTAGTTTTCATTTTTCGAAGAATACGTTTTGTACTTAATTTAGTTGAAAATAAAGAATAAAATCGTTTATGAGCCATTTTCTTGAAAATGAGTTAATGAAAACAATGAAAATGTGTTTTAAAATACGGTTACTATTCCATGATCGATGTTTTTCGTGAGCGATGAGAAGAAGGAATCGAGAGTGGAAGGCGAAAGGGAAGAAAAGAAGAAATAGCCACAATCCCAGGTGTTTTTCGTTTATCCCGATGGAAACCAATCGTGTTTTAGATTTAATTTGAAAGCTCAAGAAAAAACATTATGAAACAGTTTTCTAATTCATATAAAATGTTGAAAATAGTGATTCTTTTATTTTGTTTTCAAGATTTGTTTTGATAAGTTCTCATAACTAACGTGTTTTCCTTGTTTTGAAAGTTTGAATAGAAAACAGAAAATTTTCTACCCTCTTAAGCAGGACTGGGATCGTTTGGTTCCCTATTTTTAACCTTCTTAAAAACTATTTTAAAACCTATGAAAACTAAAAATATTCTTATTATAAAATTTATTGTTTTTCTGTATACCTCTTTTGTTTTTCAAAAAAATTGAAATCAAATATATTCTCCTTGTTTCTTTTTCTTATTGTTTTTTAGAATGAGAAAACGGTTTTAAAACATGAATCAAACATGCCCTAAGTGATTAGTCCTTCCAACTTTATTACACTTTAAATTATAAATTCTTTTGAAAGTTGAAACTTGGTTTATAATGTATCAGTACTTATACTACTAATTAACACCCCTTAACTACATATAAACCTGAAGCAAACCAATGAGATATAGCTGAAACAACGAGTGTCCTTTTGGAAACATACAATCAGTGGGAAGCAGATATGCAAATCGAAATAAGGACGAACTAAATAACTACTCCGACTAAGGACATATTTGATGACTCAATATTTACGCACATAAAATACTTGGCGGATCTCTAAGATATCTTATTTCGATTTTTTTTTATACCAAGCTATTATTGCCCAATTAATTGAAAATAGTTTTTTTTAATAATTTGGCCCCAGAGATTACTAAGACAATTCATTTAAAATAAATATGTAAAATCAAAATTGATTTAGAGCAATAGGACTAGAATGATACCATTGGCACTCTATATCAAAGTAGACATTTTTTTTTTTTTTTGTAGACTTAATTTTTTATTTATATTTTTTATTTTACTTGTAATAGCTTTTTTATTATTTCAAACATTTAGTAGCTTTTCCAAAAATTTGAGTTGTGTTATTTGGAAACATCATCGACAGAGACTGATTGGTTTAAAGTAACGGATAAATTTGCCCTTATGACCTAATGGGGCGAGAATATGAGCAAGATTATGAGGTGAAACCATTCAAAGGAAACAAATAATAGTATGTTGACTAAAAAATATTGATTGATGTTATAGAACTTTAACCTCCAAGATTCAGAATTTATTAGGAAGAAGTCGAAATTCGAGAAAACACAGGAGATGAGGTGGAACAGGATATGAGGTTATTCTGGCATTTTGGATGGCATTGGCATCAGACAATGAACCTGACCCGAGGAAAAAAATTATTGTTCCCACATGCTTCCTGTAAAACATTCGAGGTTATACATTGATAATCATAATTTATGGGAGATAACTACGTTCAACAATATAATGCATTTGTGAAGCTGGATCACAAGAAGAAAATCTCTTGAGCGATTTTACATATATGAGATTACAAAGAAAGAAATAGTTGATGTATGTGATCCATTTTGGAACTTAGGTGAATCGATGTTGAATATTTTCCTAAACTAAGTAAACTAATTGATGACCCCAAAAGTATATTGATTGATATAGAACTTACAACCTGAGGTGAGTGGTGGGAGAGAGAGTCGAATACAGGCCGGGAAGGAGCTAAGACACGGAATGGAGGAGTTGGCTTCACAACATTTTGAATCCCATTTGGAATGCTACTCTCCACCCTTTCACTTAAGACCTTCGTTGCACTCCAACATTCCCACTCTTATCAAGATGCGCCACCCATTTCCCATCGCTTATCACCGATTTCCTATTCTATAAACGGAGAAACGAAAGTGCATGGATAACCTTACACGCTTTATATTGTTTTCTTCTTGATTTTAATGGCTCTTCCGATGTGACTACTGCCTTGGGGATCTCACGACTGATGTTTAAAACCCGAGCCTAATAGAGTCGAGTATGTCGTATGGGATCGATCTCAGGTCTGTGAAATATCTTCGACTCGTACTACTTGTCCATTGTTCCATGGACAGTGGACCACAAGGAGTTCTTCGTCGGCAGTGACTCCACACTCTCAGTATGCGCCGATGTGGCTGTGCACGAGGCACCAGCAGAAGCAATAGTAATCCTGCGGGAGATATTTTCTATGGATACAGAGAGACATGGAGATCATGAGTGCCGTTATCGACAGTGAGCGGCTTTCTTTACCGGCCAGTGGCGATTCCCACTTGGGCTTCAAGGGTCTTTTCGATGACCTCCCTAATGGTTTTGCCATTTTCGAGTTAAATCTGAGGGAAATGGGATCTCGGTGATGAATGACAATCTTCTTATGAGAATAGTCTCTAGTGTAAGTACTTTCGAACACCAATAATATCAGGTCCATGGTATAAGCGACTCAGACGATGCTGTTTTAACCTGAAATGTTATACCATTTACTTCTAATGTCGATGGAAATCAATAACTATGAAGATGGATTTAGTATAGTTAAGGAACATTAAATGAGAATAATAAAATTAAGTAACACATCTAAAGTCGATTGTCGTAAATGTCCAAGCAGTGCATTAGATTGGGATTATAGACCAGCTAGATATTTTGGCATGTGAAATGCACATATTGCTTCCCTTTTTTCAGACAATTTTTATATTTTTATTAGATTGGTGTTATGTAGCATGTTTGAAACTATAGTCGAATAATAACATAATGTAGTGGAGCATAAAGGAATCCAATATTAGAGTATAGTCAAATTAAATCTTAATAGACCAATTGCGCTATGTCAGTATTGTTGCCAAAAACGTCCACATGTTGAAGACAAAACCCCGATTAATCTAATGAAGGGAGAGAGAACAAATTCCCACGGGATGAGATCTAAAGCAGTAATTCTTGCACTTTCGGGTGAGAATCTATGATTCGGGGTAAAATGTCTATGGTAGAAAGATTTAAGTTTAAGAATGAGTGAAGTAGATGTTTTACAGCAGTGTGTTTAGAATAAGAGACTAGGATAGGAGACATTGAGAATAAGCGCAAATTTAACTAAACAAATCGTAATACGTGATACATGGACCAGCTGGAAGCCTTCAAAAAGGAAGTACAAGAGGATGAGATAATAAAACATTTCGATATAGTGTCACATTCCATTTGTTCCCAAATCGATTGTCCATGTAGATAAAGTAATCATTGAAACTATAAAGATAACATTGACCAAGAATTTAGAACCAGGAAAAGTAAAAGATTAAAGACCTGATGGTCCTGACTGTCGGAAACATATGCATTTAGAATTAGCTTACAAAATCGGTTGGACAATGAGAGGAAATTAAAGGAAACTGTACTAGTCTCTAAAGGAGAATAAAACATGCGTCTAGAAACCAAAATCAACTCACCTTGAGTACCCATCCATGGAGCGAAAATGTCTTTGTTCATCATACGACATACTGGCTGAGCTTTGCTCACTTTCCTGTAATCGGACAAAACAACTTGTGAATGCCTTTGTTTGCAGTGTCATCATATTGCTGAATGTGGTCTAATGAACAAATTAAAATAATACAACAAGCTATGGACAGTGTGCATTGAGTAAATGTGGACCTCGGGATAGGGGTGGGATGATTAGTAGACCTGCAGATGTTTGTGGTAAATTAAATTGACCACCTGCAGATTGAGAATAATAAAATAAGATAAAAGTCTCAATTTCAGGTGTCAAAGTTTCATTGACAAGAGCAGGACATGCACATGCCCGAATGAGTAAATCGATTTAGGCATATGTTGCTGTACCCACAGTAAGAGCAACGGTCAGAATAAGTATGTGATTAACCTTAAACCTATTCACGAAGAAAACAATGCTGAATAAACGATGGGACTTCAGCAATCAAAGAGGGTGAGCGTTGAGGATTGCAAAGGGTACAGTAGTAGATTTGATTAGTGGCCATAGGACTCCAGTACGAGAAAGTACAGTATTGAGTGTGAGTGGGACCTTTATACGAGAGATACGAGGGTGGATCCAGTAGCACGCATCATCTGAAGGCAGAAAAGAGCCTCTATTGGTGATTCTTATAACAATGCTTACAATATCAAAATGACCATACCCGAGATTCTGTTATAAAAAACAATAATGATATTCTCTAAACTTCACATTTCAGAGTCATGATTACTAAGTTATAAAAATAAATAACATTTACAATATTATGATGAAAAAGAACATCTTTGGCATGTCACCCGAATGGTACCGTCTCTTAACGGACGATTGAGATGATCGAGCCTCAGTAGCGACATAGTCGTAAGGCTGCATCCTGGCAATTTATGGGTCCAATTATAGGCGAGAGACAAAGCGAAAAGAGATTTTTCATCTTAATAAATCAACCATTACGGATGATAAAACAAAAATACACTTGGAGAAGTGAGGGCCAGTCGATTAGTTTCGCCTCCATGACCAATAAGGAAAAGAACCAAATATTGATAAGAATGCGAGATGATATTTACATGGTGACCTGATCAATCTTATATGGCACATGTGTTTGTTTTTGGTCATTTTCTCGATGAATATTTAGGAATAATTCATTCCCATTGTTTCAAAAAAAAAAAATTGTAGAAAGAAAAATGACCAGCACTAGGATTACAATATCAAAGAAATAATAATATTCCTAAACTTCATTTACCGATTTAATGATTACTAAAGTTATAAAAAATAAATAACAGTACAATATTAACAAGGAAAAGAACATGCTGTGTCACGAAAGGGACATCCAATTGTTGAAGGATCAGTCTAAATTAAAGTATGTGAAAGCGACCATGCTGAGGTATCTTTGGATAAGGAATTCCCACAGTCGAAACTATCACCATAGAACATGACCAAAGCAGAAACTCAAACAAATTAAAAACCTAATGTTGTTGAAAAATGGAAGGAAAAAACCTTGACCAAAATAAAAGCCTGATAACATTATGGTATACCGATTATGGTTTCCCCTTTATAGAACATGACCACAGAGCGTTACTTCACATTGACACCCTAGGGTGTAGTCTCTCCAAAAGCAGTAATCGAGATGATCAAACCTGAAGTAGAGACATAGTCGTCATTTGCATCCCATAGATGATTTGTTGGTCAATGTAAAGAAACGAGGATAAAGAAAAGAGATTTTAGTCTAAATAAAATCAATCATTACGGATGATAAAACAAAAAATACACATGGAGAAGTGGGGACCGTTAATGGTTTGCCTCCACTTGTTGGATTCCTGATGTAATCCATGGAAAACGTTTCCCCGATAGTAGTGGCCCTGCATTGAGTGCTACGTCAATCTGTTGCATAGTTAGTAAGATGAGATGACACATAAAGCAATACTAATGCTGTCTTCCGCGCAACCACCCTTTCATCTCACCCACCCATCCACAGGAGGTGAGGCTGTCAACATGTTCATGACCAATGGTCGTGGTCACGGTAGTAGGGATGAGGATGAGATCTTGATGATGCTTGGGTGATGAGATGAGGTTCACCGGGATGCCTTATAGTACACTCCCATTATTCCTGACCAGAAGCTATAAACATCAGTTTTATTATCACCTTCATCCACATAAACAGAAGTTCTGTAATTAAGAAGATTACATCATGCTACGCTACGCTAAGAAATTATAATAGTATAACTAATACTAGGTAAAATGGTACACAGATGATATAACCAAAAGTTCACATAAATGAGGTCCAATTAGTAATTAGGCTTTATAAATGACGTGCTTGAAGTCGGGAACATGGGCTTCATATTACCAGATCTAACGAACATTATTGCGGATTTATGTCTCGATAGTGCTAGGTGAATTTCATAGTTAACATATAAGATAAAGCTTAGCCCTTGCTCCTGATATTTAGCCTCCTGATCGGTCAGTTTTTCTGGCAGCACAACTTCATCGTTTGCTTAGAATGTTTCTCAGGCTCACACTGTAAACTAATAAATCAAAATGAGTTTACGATGAATGAGTAAGCCGTAAAACACGACAATGTTGGAATGCCTTATACGTGTTAGGCATGAATCTACGACTTTTGAAAATATGATGGAAATATATCCTACCGTCTTGATGCGATGAGTAGTGAAGCTTTTTCTGAAATAGCAACCCAGACCATTTGGCCTTCGACCTTATGCTTGATTACCATATCTCTAATTATGATACAATGTTTGGAACTGAAATTGTCAGTTCCCTGTATGATGTGATCATACAACAATTCCCCATCATGTCCCCATATTACAAATAGATCTTTGACATCGGCGGCTTCAAGTGTAGACTTGGTTGTTTTCTTCCTCAATTTTTGGACAAGAAAATAAGTATAATAATAAAGCGGATAAAACAAATAGGGTCTTCTGTGAGGAGCCCCGTGTGATCAAAGACAGCACCGTGACCTTCTTCGATTGCATGGCAGGATAGGTGACAGTATTACCCTGAGACACTGTGTTTCTGGAAGTACTCTCAAATGAGTGAGGCTTTGATGTTAGGAAGGACAACTGGCCCGGATTTGTAGGATATCGGCGGATGTCGGTATCAGTCATGAAAGTGTGTGGGATGGGCCGAAGGCGGATTATGGAGAGATTAAGTCTCGATGCAAGTGGCTTTCTCAAGCGACGGTGGAATCTCACGTCAACATATTTGGCCAGATCAAGACTCGAGCGAAGCAACTTTCCCGATTTAGTCGGAATGCTGTCACGAATCGATTCCTTTGAGTTCAAGGACGATAATTTCAGCAAGTTCCCTATTTCTTTGGGAATTTTACCGCTTAAGTTGTTCGATCCCAGGTAAAGGGTTTGAAAGATACATTCATTTTCCCAATTTTCAGATCTTCCACGAATCGTTGTCGTCGACAACAATTCGAATAATAAGGACAACATGCCCAATTCTTTTTGGGATGCTTCCCAGCTCAAATGGTTTGAGGAAAGATCAAGTCGTTGTGGTGGGTGGCTCTCGAAGTTGAGGTGGTATGGCCTGAAATATTGTTGGTGGAGATGTTCAAGTGTGTTAAGTTGTGCTTGTCCCTGAATTTCTCGAAAATAAGCCATAAGGTATTCTTGCTTTAGATCCAATATAATTCGGGGTTTTGGGTATACACCAAAACTTTGTATGTCTCAGGTGAGTTGGTTTTTAACTCAAGCCAAACTACGAATAAGCTAGTCAAATTTTCAAGCTCTTTGGTATGAGACAGTAATGGTTTCTGAATCAATTAAAATTACAAGTCTTCTACCAAGACAAAATCTCGTCCCAGTAGTTATTGATAGAGTTATTGTCAAACAATTTTAATTTTCAAATAAGTGTGTATTCATTTCAGGAGGAAGAACTGCAGTTTGTTATGACCAAAGGACTAAATAGGTTAAAGTACGAGAACAAGAGTTTCCCCATGGAAGGCTGGTATTGAACCATTAAATTGTTAAATAATAATCCAAGATCATTAAGAATCATAACAATCCCAATTTCTTGAGAATGGAGACAGAATGGTTTGTTGGTATGAAGATTACAGTAGTTCAAATTCCTCATGTTTTCCTATGGAAGGAGGATTGGACCCGGTGGATTGTTAGTTGATAGTGAAGATCATTAAGAGATCTTAACAATCGATTTCTTGAGGAATGGAGACAGGCAGGTTTGTTCCTAAAAAGGTACAATGTGGTTAAATTCCTCAAGTTACCTATGGAAGGAGGGATTGGATTGCTGAGATTGTTAATTTCCAATTGAAGATCATTAAGAGATTTTAACAAATGAATTTCTTGAGGAATGGAACCAGAAAGCTCATTCTCATAAAGATGTAAAATAGTTAAGTTTTTCAAATTTCCTATAAAAGGAAGAATTGACCCTCTAAAATTATTAGAAGCCAAAGATAAAGTTAAGTGATATTAAAAACCCAAGTTATTCCGAATTATTACACAAATTAAATAATTAGAATAAGATCAAAAAAATTGTGATTAGTTTGGAAATATTACCAATATTGGACAGATAGTTCCATGGAGGAGTTGTTAGACAAATTAAAATGGGAAAGTTGGGGAGAGATGAAAATTTGAGATTTTGGGTGTGCCTTTCAGGCTGCGAGGTTTAAATTGGAGACGCCGACCTATGACAAACCACTTTCCAGAGACAGTGATAGCGAGTATTGAGCAAGATGAGAGTAAAACTTTGGGTTTGATTATCAAGACCCACCTTGTATTAGACGAAACAAAGTGCTATGATCTTGTTCAACTTTTTAAATAAGTAATGGTAGGTCTGAGGCGGAGAGGTGAATGACATGGAAGGATGATATTGAGACAAAGGGAAAAGAAAGAAATATGAAAAAAGTAAGAGTGGTAATGAGTCGAGAAGAGTAGAGTAGGATGAAGGATATTGATGGGCCCATTGTGGGCTGGTAGAGATGAAGCTAATACGGGGTGTACATAGAGGAAGAAAATGAAACACATAAGCTCAAGTGTGATATTCGTCATTCCCCATTTGTTTGGTGTTTACATCTACTCCTCATTCCACTACAATTAATGGAATTAGAAAAATATGTAATGTCAACTTCATACTTTTTTTATTTTCTTTTATAAAAAATAAGGGATGAGAATTAATGACATGAAGGATGATATTGAATAAGAGGAAGAGAAATATGAAAAACAAGGTGGTGATGAAGTCGAGAAGAGAGTAAGAATAGGATGAAAGGATATTGATAGACCATTATTGAGCTGAGTAGAATGAAGCTATTACAGAGTGTACATGAGGAAAAATGAAACACTTATTTATAAACTTAAGTGTATTACATTGACATTCCCATTGTTTGGTGTTACCTCCCTAACTCCCTCATTCCACCACAATTAATGGAATTGAGAAATATGTAATGTCAACTTTGTGCTTTTGCTCTTTTATAAAAAAATAAAGGGATGAGTCGAAATGACATGGAAGGATGATATTGAAGACAAAGGGAAAAAGAAAGACATATGAAAAAAACCAAAGGGAGTGGTGATGAATTAGAAGAGTAAGAATAGGATGAAGGATTTTTTGATAGGCCATTATTGAGCTGAGTAGAGATGAAGCTAATACAGGTGTACATGAGGAGAAAAATAGAAACACTTATTTATAAACTTAAGTGTGATATATTCGGCTTCCCATTGTTTGGTGTTTGTCTAACTCCCCTCATTCCACTACAATTAATGGAATTGAAAATATGTAATGTCAACTTCATACTTTTTTTTTTGTTTTCTTTTATCAAAAATAAGGGATGAGTTGAAATGACATGGGAAGGATGATATTGAACAAAGGGAAAGAAAATATGAAAAACAAAAAGAGTGGTGATGAGTCGAAGTAAGAGTAGGATAAGGATGTGGGCCATTATTGAGCTGAGTAGAGATAAAAGTATGCAGTGTACATGAGGAAAAATGAAACCTTATTTATAAGCTTAAGTGTGATACAGTGAACATTCCATTGTTTAGTGTTTACATTTAACTCCCTCATTTCCACTACAATTAATGGAATTAGTATGTAATGTCAACTTCATACTTTTTTATTTTCTTTTATCAAAATAGTCCTATTTTTTTATAAAATTAAACACCCTTAATTACATAAAATAATTTAAAATATTACTTTTATTTTTTAATTAAAATAGACCCAATGAAAATTACACTAGTAAATATTAAAAATTCCTTCCCTTTCTTTGCTCCATATACTTTCAAATAGCATGTTTAAAATTAAGGATTACAATTCTTTTAAGTGAAGCTCAATGTTATTCACAAAGTCCATTTTAACAAAACACTACTTGTACATATATTTGTATATATATATATATATATATATATATATATATATATATATATATATATATATATATATATATATATATATATATATATATATATATATATATACGATCTCAAAAGAAATTTGGAGAAGAGATGAGTCATGTCATTCTTGGGCATCAGACGTATGTTTAGTGCATGGGCGAATGCATGCAATTCTTTATCAAATATTAAATTTTAAATTTATTATCAACTCAACAACCTACAGTACAAAACCAACCAAAATAACTACCTATGTGACTCTTTTAAAGTTGTTTGCGACAGAGTCAACGATACGATCTTATGTTTGCTTCTCAAAAATATAAAAGAAGAAAAAAATTGCTGTGTTAGGAAAAATATGTTGGTATGATCTTAGGTAAAATTATTGCTACTTGTTTCCTCGTTTTTAAATGGGACTATAAGAGAGTGTAACAAGGAATCTTATAATTGTTGATACCTAAGTTAAGAGCATCAAATTGTGTGTCCGACTTTTCATATTCAATAAAATGCGAATTTTGAAGTATAAATATTGCATAAATCATTAAGCAATATTCTATGGAACGAATAAGGAAGACTAAAAAGATAATATTGAGTAAATCAAATCTCGAAGGTGGATCACGTTTGGTAGGTTTTTCATGGGAGACAAATATTCTAATACAATATTTATGGAATAATCTAGATAATAAAAGGGATAATTACAACAGATTAAGGGAACCTAAATAAACATGTTGGAGATCATCTTGCAAATCCAAGAGGAATATTAAAGATTATGAAGCACCAAATTATTGTTCCTAAGCTTACTAATAAAACATTCAGTCATGCATTGATAGTCATAATTTATGGGAGATAAGCGTGTTCAACCTGACCATCATGAAATCAAAGAGGAAAATCTCTTAAGCCTCTTTCTACCATGCTCGTTTGATGTCTTGTCGATTGTTTAGAATCCCATTGCCATTACTTGAAGAAATATATTTAGCCTATCTTTGATTCCCCAAAATTTTGAGGAAAAAATTGAGAAGAAAACATAGTAAAAAGTAAAGAAAATAAAATTTAAGAAAAAATAAATAAAAATAAATCTCATATATTGTTTTATTTCTTTTATTTTCAAAATCAATTTATTTATTTTAATATCAATATAATGAAACATGTTATCTTCAAATATCTTCAAAAAAATTTACCTACAAATATATAGCCACAAATGAGTTAACAAAAATGTTAAAGTAATTACTCATGTTTGACTTGCTTTAAATTGGTCTTGCTTCGATTTGATAAGTATTGATAAATGTTCTTATGAAAAATAAAATAATTTGTCCCACTTATTATTTAAGTCTTTCCTCAAATTTTTTTGTCAAAAAAGGTGTTTTCTAAATTCAAATCATATTTAAAAACTGTCCACATAATTTACATGCATTTATGACTTTTATAGAATGCAAATGGTTTTTTATCAGGTATCATCAACTTCAAAATATGAAAAATAACCAGTAGTAACAAGCTTGACCCATTTTAAGTCTTTATAACTTGATAAATTATCAATTTTTATTTGTAAAAAAAAAAAATCCTCCCCTAAAGTGTAAATCTATTTTCCAAAGACAACAATTCAAACATCTTTAAAGAACTTTAATTTATGACACAATTACATACTTCAATTATGATACATATCATATTATTACAGTTAGAAAATTCATCATGTATTATCCTTGAAGTCTTGATAAGTATTCATATTATATTAGTCTGTGTCAATATCTATTTGATGTAGGTGAACCATTTGTTATAAGACAGAAAATTTCAATTTTTTTTTTTTTTTTGGAGGGCCAAAATCGTAATTTTCAATTACAAAATTGTAATTTCGGTTAAAATCAATTATTTCTCTAGATCTCGGATGACAAACGGTTGCCATAGTTGAGAATCGTCTAGGTAGAAATCTAGCTATACATTAAAATTTACGTGGGGTGAGAACGGTCGGGTTGACACGTTTTACGAGGACATCGCGGTTGGGTGTCAGTAAAACAATTTTTCGATGCGACGAAAGAAAGTCACATATAACGTGCCCGTGTGCCCGAAAGTGGTATAGGTAAAGAAATGATGAATATGGTGATCAGATAATGTAGAATATCAAATATGGGAGAAATAGGGGACATAATTGTTATTTTTGAAAAGATTTAAATGATAATATGTAGATAGCCAATAGTGGCCTTCTTCGCTGAAACCAAAGCCAAAGCGTGAGATGCGGTCAGGAATTTACAGTGGGTTTCGTTTGGGAGATTTTTTAGAGAGCACTTCTCTCTAGATTTTAAACAATCGACCAGTCGATCTTGGCGGGACAAGAAAGAGAGCTGCCTAACTGGAGAGAAATTTGGGTGTGGTCTGAAGTTGAGTTCTCAAAATCCGAGGTGAGGTTTTCTCCCTATGGTTATTCCCTACTTCAGATGCTTTGCAAAATGTTTTTGAGCTGAATGAGGCGGGTGAGGGGCCGTTTGATCGATCCCAAAACTTGAGATCAAATTGTTTGGATTTATGGAACCCAAATTTACAGGTCAGTGTCGCTCACGGGACTATTTGGAGTGTCTAAGGAGTGTAATTCATGTCATGGATTGTATTGTGGTTTATGGGACTGAGCCAGCCATTAAAATGTGGGGTTCACCAAGTGAACTTGATAGTGATGAGTGATGGAATGAGTAAACCCCTAGGGTTTCTTGTTCCTAGAATAGTGACAGCAAAATGTATTTTTGTGTGAAATGTGTTTGATCAGTGATTCCAAGTTGGTGCTCGTGTTTCATCGATAATGAGTGAGCTATTTGATGTATGAATTGATTAATTACAGCATGATTGTGTGATTGGATATTGTGGATATGTGCATGTTACATATTTGCATGTGGTCATTATTGGGATTGACCTGTACATTCGTATGCTGGAACACCCTGGGACTATGGGAGTGAGTGCATGAGATGAGTCTAGAATGGTTCTGAGGGTGGTCTAAAAATATTAATTATCGGAGGGTAGTCCAAATTAAAAATATCAATCGTCGAGGGCTATTGATTGATATTCATGGAGGTAGTCCATGAACAAATATTGTATCGATAAAATTCGGAGCGGACGATTGATATATGCACATCGGAGGGTTGTCCACAGGCTAACAAAACAATAGTTCTCATATGAGGCGGCGAGTGTGAGAGAGAGTCGATGATATTTCGGGATCTGAGTTAGTCCATGTAGACATTCAAGTAGGATCAGCCTGTTTGCTTGAATGTATGTTTATTTTGGAACAATTGCTGCGCACTTAGGTGGATGGCCAGCAGAGTGGATTCCACTGCGAGCGTGGCTTTCACCTGTCGGGGATATTATTTTAAGAATTACGAGGGGAGCGTGCGAGAGGGACGGCTAGTCCTGAGGTGAGGATTGAAGAGGCTAGGGTGTGGCTTTTGATGATGTATACATGTATTAGACAATTAATTTTTAATATATGTGTTGTATAGAGTAAAACATATTAACTCTTGTAACTATTGGATATAGTTGGTACATTGATGAGTATCGGTTTATATGACCCAAAGAATACATTTTTATCCATGTATGTATCATGTAATTGGATATATTGCTTTGTTTGGAGCAGGGTTTATACGGTGTGTTTTTGGTAGGGCTCCGTTACAAGGGAGACTGCATGGATTTTACGAGTGGCGTCGGGTGGCGGGCATCCAGAACTGTGTGCAGCAGTTGACGGGTAGTCCAACGGACCCCAAGTTTAAGGTGTCCCACATTTATAGATAGACATCCCATTCATTCAAATTATAGTACTTAAATATCTTACACAAATATAAGAGAATTTGACAATAATGTATTACAATTGATCAATGAAGTGAGGTAGATATGATCAAATATTAAATTGATTGCCATATCAATTGAAATTTACTAAAAGATTAAAAATTTATACTATTATTTGTAATGAAAAATCTTGACTAAATATTCACATAATTAGTGATCCTTGTGAGCGCGTAGTTTATGTTGATCAACTAAAAGAATCCGACAATAGATGAACGATTTGTTAAATTGTAGTGTTAAATAATATCTTGTGAGATTTTTCAAGGTAGTTATGGCGTCTATATAACCTTCTTTGTTAGAAGAAGTAAAATTTATATAAAAATTGCATTTATTTTAAGGTATTCATTGAAGTGGCGAGTAACTCACGCTCAACATAAATAAGATCTTGTGCATTTCCTAATAATAAATGTTAAATAGCTAAATAGATAAATGACAATTTAATCACTTCCCTAAAAGCTAGCTTTTGAATAGATATGACTTTTAATTTACCCCTTTTTTTGGAAAATACAATTGCTTTTAAAAATTGTAATACTAAAAAATCTTACTATTTCTAATGTTAAAATAACTCAAAGGGAATTTTCTAAAAATAAAAAAGGTAGAAGTTCTTTTTTTGTATGTATAAGGGTTGGGTTTCTAAGAATGTAAGACATTGATAAGTGGTGTGAATTTCTAATATCGAAAATAAATAAAGTAATTGTCTATGCCAGGGACTTGAAGTCATCTTTATAAAGCTTTTGTCCCATAGTTTAAACGTTTATTCATATTTTTTATAGGTTAGTGTCAACTTTTGAACAACAAAATGAGCACTTAAATAGTACTTCATTAAACCATTTTAAAGTTTTTTGTTGTTTTGAAATCATCTTAAAATACAAAAGCTTGCCCATTGCTTACTTTCATTTCATGACTTTGATAGTGGTGTCAACTTTTGAATAACAAAAATGACTTAAATAATTTGCTATTCTAACCCGTTCAGAGTTTTGTTGACTTAAGAAATCATCTTAAAAATAAAAACCATATTGGCACTTTTTCATTCTTTGCTTGATAGGTAGTGTCAATTTCATGCTTTCAGCTCATTTCAAGTCTTATAACTTACAAAAAAGTCTTAAAAGTCGACATGTAGTTTCTGTACATTCATAACTTTGATAGGTGGTGTCCAACGTCTTAAAGAAACTTGTCATGGTTTAGTTTCTGCGCATTCATGACTTTGCTCGTGGGTGTCAACTTCATGCTGACCATTTAAAGTCTAATCTAATTAGAAACCTTCTTAAGTTTCTTTCAAGGGTAAGGATCCGTTTGGTTCCTATTTTTGCTTGTTCTTAAAACTATTTTTAAAAACGAAAACTAAAAATTGTTCTTATAAATGCGAATTTATTGTTTCCGCCTCTTTGTTTCAAAAAAAAATTGAAATCAAATATATTCTCCTTGTTTCTTTCTTATTGTTTTTAGAGATAAAAACTTGGTTTTAAAAACATGAATCTAAACAGTACTAAGTGAGTGAATCCTTGTTTTGACCTCATTTTAAATTATAGGAATTCTTTTTAAAGTTGAAACTTGGTTTATAGTAGTATAGGTACCATACTACTAATTAACACCCTTTCTTCACCTTGTAAACACAGGCAAACTATAAGATATGCCAAACAACGAAAGTGGTACTTTTAGACACACAATCAATTAGGAAAGCGAATGTAAAAATCGAATAAAGGAATGAGACTAATAACTACTCCGACCCAGGACTAGTAGATGACTCAATATTTGCCTTTTATAAAAATACTTGTGATCTCTAGATATCTTTATTTTCCAATTTTTTTATGCCAAGCTATTGTAAATTAATTGAAAATGAATTTTTTTAATAATTTATTTGAGTTACTCAAGACAAGTCAATTTAAAAAATAATATGTAAAAAATCAAGGTGATTTTTAAATGATAGGACTAAGAAATGATACCATTTGGCACTCTATATCAAAGTAGACTCTTTTTATTATTATTTTTTTTTGTAGACTTAATTTTTAATTTTCTATTTTTATTTACTATGTAGTTTTTATTATTTCAAACATTTTAAGTAGCTTTTCCCAATTGAGTTTGTAAACTATTTTGAAACATGCGTCAATGAGACCCCGAATTGGTTAAAGTAATAGATCGCAAATTTGCCATTTTGACCGAATGGGAGTGAGGCAAGCAAGCAAGATTATGAGTGAAGCTTCATTAAAAACAAACTAGTATATTTGACTAGAGTATTGATTTGATATAGAACTTTAACCTCAAAATTCAAGAATTTAATGGGAAGAATTCGAAAATTCGAGGAGAAAACCTGGGGAAGGAGGGTAGGAACACGAGATATAGAGGTTGGCTTCCTGACATTTTGGATCTAGCAGTAGCATCAAACAATAGAACCTGACCAGAGAAAAAAAAATTATTGTTCCTGTGCTTCACTAATAAAACATTGGGTTATGCATTGATAATCATAATTTATGGGAATACTTCATTTCAACAATATAATACATTTGTGGCTAAATTGTCGAAGGAAAATCTCTTGGCGTTACCGCATATAAGGTACAGAAGAAAAAGAGTTGATGTATGTGATCCCGGCTTGGGCTGAGGTAGATCAATGTTGAATGTTTCTAAACTAAACAAACTAATTCAGCCAAACTAAGTATCTTGATTGATATAGAACTTTAACCTGAAAGTGAATTAATCGGGAGAAGTGAAATACAGAAAACACGAGGAAGGGCTAAGACTACAAATAGGGGATTGGCTTCCACCAGCCATTTGAATCGCTAAATGCTACTCTCACCCCTTTCACTTAAGACCTTCATTTTAAGCTCTCTTGTTCCCACTACATTTATCAAGATGCGTTTCCATCTACGCTTATCACCAGTTTCCCGTTCTCTCCCAAACAGGGAAACCATAGAAGTGCATGGATAACCTTTTCCGCTTTCTGTGTTTTCTTCTTCGGTTTTAATGGCCCTCTTCTGATTCCAGCTACTACCTTGGGGATCTCACATTTGATGTTTAAAATGAGCCCTGTAGAGTCCCCTTCGAAGAAACCATTATCATGTAGGACAGTCTCGGTCTGATGAAATATACCGACTCATACTTCGCATCCAGCGGTTCCTTGGACACGAAAAGCGGACCTCGATTCTTCAGCCGGCCAATGACTCCACACTCTCGATATACGCTTTGGCCACAGTAACTCCCGATACACCCAGGCACCGGTGCAGCTGATAGTAATCCTACGGGAGGATATTTTACGTGGATATTTGCGAGAGACATGGAGATCATCGGTGCCATTGCTCCCGATAAGTGATCGTTTCTTTACCAGTGAAACGTGGCAGTTTCCGCAGAACGGGGTCTTTTCAGCCAACCTGCTACGGAGAGTTGAAAGCCATCTCAAGCCAGCCAGCAGGTTCTTTGGAAAAATAATTTGGTGTTGCGTCAACAAAGCGGGTGACTAAGATTGCATTCATGAGGGAAAAGATATGTGAGTGGACATGTTGGGAGTAGTAATACCATTGTTGGAGTGGCTTCCTTGGGTTCATTGATGATGGTTTTATAGCGTTCCCTTCCGGCATTCGGATATAACCCACATGCATTTTTCTTATGGTACCATATTTCAAATAGTTGTCTTGACAATCACTACGAAGACCAAGCTCGGTTCATATCCTGCTTGATGGACCTACATCGTTCCAAAATTCTCAATAATGCACTTCAAAGCCGAATATGTGTTGATGTATGTCGGTAAGCGACCATGCACCTTTTATGGGAAGCATAATATGGGGATGTAATGGAGCTAGGATGGTTGAACCGATACTCATTGGGCACGCCCAAAGCAAATGCGGGGGTTAGAACCACATTATGAAATGGTTGAGTGGATGACATACGTGGTGCTTTCTCTCACATTTCCGAGGCGTGGGTTGCACACCATAAGTGGATTCTAATTATGCAAATATCGGGGAGAATTGTGGGATCTTCCATTGGACGAATGTGATCTTCTTCACGAGAATAGTCTCGATTAATAAATTGCTCGAACACCGATATTATCAGCCATAAACATGGCGACTCGAACGTGCTTAGGTGTGTAACACCAAAATCGTGTACCATTTTACTTTAAAGGAGTCGTGGAAATCAACCTGATGAATATTGGATTTAATTATAGTTATAGGAACATTAAATGAGATAATAAGAATTAAGCAAACATATCAAAGTCCAATTGTTGTAAATGTTCAAACATTACATAAACAGATCAGGATTATATGCAATAATATTTTGACATATCAGAAATACACACATATGTACTTTTTTTTCAGGAACAAGTTTTATATTTTTATTAGATTGGTGTTATGTAACATGTTTGAAACCATAGTGAACTTGATAACTTATATCTTGTGGGCCTGAATCGATATTAAGTATAGTCAAATTAAATCTTATGAATGAATTCACGCTATATTAGTATTATTTGTAAAACCTCCCATGTTGAAGACAAAACCCGATTAATCTCTGAAGGTGAGAACTCAAAATTCCACAGATGAAGATCTACATGATGTACTTGCACTTTCGAGTTAGAATCTATGATTGATTAAGATATACATGGTAGAAGATTTAGAGGATTCAAGAATGAGGTAGTAGATGTTTGTGAGTAGTAATTTGAATAAAGGACAGGGTAGAACATTTATAATAAGGTTATAAGTTAAATAAACATATCTATTAATACGTGATGCATGGACCATTTTCAGGACCTTGAAAAGGAGGAGTATGAGAAGGATGAGAGAGTAAGCCGATATAGTGCTATTGTTCAACATTCCCAAATCCAATTTTCCATGGAATAAGGTACTCATTGAACTTTAAAGAGATGTATGACCAAAAATTTAGAGACCCGGGAAAATAAAAGATTAAGACTAAATCTAAATTCTGACCAATCGAGGAAGCAGTGCATTTGCGTTAGGTTCAATCGATTCGGGACAACAGAGAGGAAATTAGAGCTATTACTAGTCTCTAAAAGGGAGAATAAAACACATCCCCAGAAACAAAAATCAGCTCACCTCAGTTTTATCCATGGAGCGAAGAATGTCTTGTTCATCATACAAACATATCTTCAAGCGACTTTGCTCACTTTCACATAATCGGATAAAAACAACGTGTAAGATGACCTTTGTATAAGTGTCATAAAAGCTATTGCTGAATGGTCTAATGAACAATTCAAATATTTAGCTTAATTTATAGGCAAAGTAATCGTATAAATTTTAATTAAATAAGTGGTAGACTAACTACTCCCGGAAATATGGAAGGGATGCGATGATCCCAGTGAAAGGCATACAGGAAATACGACACATTACGATCTTAGGTAAAATTGAGAACGCATCCCTAAAACAGACAATTTATATGAAGAGTGTTAGATAACCAAAGGAAGCGAAGATGAAAGTTCTCAAAGTTTCAAGATTGAAAAAGTTCATTGACAAGACAGGACATATGTGATCTTTTGAATGAAATGATAGTTAAGAGCATATGTTGCCTATACCAAACTAAGAGCACGGTCGGAGATAAGTATGTGAATTAACATAAACCCATTCCACGGAGAAGAAAACAAGTACTGAGGAAGAAGCAATGGGAACTTCAATATAATCAAGAAGGTGAGCAGATTGGGGCTTCTCCAAGGGATCTTGATTGATTTGATTATTGCTTAGCCTCTTGGGCTGTGATGCAGTACATGTTCGAGTGTTTGTATGGACACTTTGCTCTGAGAAGTGCAAACGGGGCTTCTCCAAAGGAATTTCAGATAGGGTTGGTGTGCTGGCCTCTTAGGCTCTCAGATGCAATTACATGTTCAAGTGTGTGTAGGGACACTTTGCTCTATGCGAGGGTAGGTCCGTTAACTGCATCCCCTAGAAATTGAAGAAAAGGAACCTCTAATCATGAATGGTCTTTCTATAGGTAGTCACTCAATCCGATTCTGAGAATACTCTTATTACAATGCCCATGATGGTAGATAACTAACCCCTAGTAATGTGCTCATGGTTCAAGAGCATTCATCGGGTATGCGGTCGAAATTAAATGGAAAAAGTTGGCTGAAAATCTATAAACCTGAGATCTGAGCCAAGGGCTGGAAACCGGTGGATTTCAACTATAGGAAGCTAACTCATATGAGAGGAATTCCAAAGTTTATTTCCTTGAAGGAAAAAAAGAAATATTGTTTAATGAAGAGGCTCATTGAGAAAGCAGAGCTATTCGAGAAGATGGCATAAAATTTGGGTGTTATATGTGTCTACATTCCATAAGAGATATATCTGCGATTAACCTAATAGCCTGAGATGTGTGAAGATCTGGAATGAATATTTATATGCTTTGTAATAGTTGTTTTTGGTCATTTTTCTCGATAGACCAGTGAGCAAATTCCATTCATTGTTTCAAAAAAAAAAAAATTATGGAAAAATGACCATACCTAGGATTACAATACTCCAAAGCTCATGTGATATTCTCATTTCATTTCTGAGTATTGAGATTTTAAGTTATAAAACAAATAACATTAGAAAAGAACATACGTGTCTGAGGACATCAATGGTTGAAGGATCAATCTCATCAAAGTATATGTGACCCATTTTGATATATTGGATAGATTCACGATTATTTATCACCATAGAACATGAACAAAACAAACAAACAAATTAAAAACCAAATGTTGAAAATGATAAAAAACTAGCAACTAAATAAAAGCCTAATGCTGTATGGTATACCAATATAGTTTCCCTTTACCAAGACAGACACGAGACATTACTTCATTTCCATTTCCCTAGAGGGTAATAATGGAGTTGGTCTCACCTGTGTGCTTGAGGTATCGATCTTTCAAAATTGTGGTAGCCACATTGAAGCCATTCTTGATAGAAGACAATGCTCGAGCCTTTAATTAACACACAAAAAAAAGATTTAAAACCAATACAATTTCATCATAAAAATAATATGGCTCAATACATTCAATGACATTTTGTCACTGGCAACTCAGTTATTCAGTGATATCTAAGCCTTGGAAAAATATAATTTTGACTTTACTGACAAAATGAATGCGTACAGAGGTTGAAATTTACATTTAGTGAAAATCTTCCTCGAAAATGACTAGGCTCCCCAGTGAAACAGGTCAAAAATCAACCAGGAGAGAAAATAGGTTTGTTTTACTAGAAAATTCGGGACAATCAAACCTGTAACTTTGTCTGAGGAGGGGATGTGATCAATGTTGAGTATGTATGTGGTAATGATCCAATTACTGCCGACTAAGAAATATTGATTGATATGATTTTTAACCTCAAAATTGGTATTCGAGGAAGAGTCGAAATATAGAAAACTACAGGGAAGGAGGCTAGGACACGGATGGGGTTGAAGCTTCAGGCATTTTGGATGCATTGGGAGATACAACTCTCACCCCCAAGACCTTAGTTTTTCGCTCTCGACATTTCCCACTACATTTATGAATGCATCCTTTCCATCTACACTGTCACCAGGTTCCATTCTCTCAGACTTTACATCTCTTGAAACGGAGAAGCAAAAGTGCGTGGTTTTACGCTTTCACTTGTTTTCTTCTTGATTTTAGTGACCTCTGATTCAACTACTACCTTGGGGATCTCACGGCTGATGTTTAAAACCGGGCCTATGAAGTCAAGAACCATCAAACTAATAGGATCCGTCTCGGTCTGATGAAATATGCTTCTCTAACTCCTTCCCTTGTCAACCATTCATGGACCTATTTGGACCCTCGATTCTTCATCAGCAATGACTCCACATCTCGAAATATGCCTTCGACATGCTTCCAATACACCAAGGCACCCTTGTAAGCAATAGTAATCCCTGCGGGAGATATTATTTCTTTGTGGATAAACTAACGAGACGTGGAGATCGCCCGGTGCCATTATCGATAAGTGGCAGCTCTTTACAGGTAAACAGTGACGGTTTCTTAGACTTAGGTGTTTTCCAATGAAATACTCAAATGGTTTTCCATTTTCTCATAGTAGAAATACATCTCGATAGGTAATGGAGTTCTTTGGGGAAATAATTTTGGTGTTGTGATTGATGGCCCGGGTGATAAGCTTCTATTTGAGCTTCCGTCTCATTGGCCTCTCCATGGACAAGGTGATGTTAGGTAGCATGAGCTCCTTCGAATTTATACATGCATTGCAAAATGCGCATGAGGCGAGAAAAGATATGTAGTGGACACGCATGTTTGGGGACCAGTGGACCATTCATTAGAGTAACTGGGTTCATTGATGATGGTTTTCCAACGTTCTTCCACGACATACCAATTATAACACTGTGCATTTTTCTTAATGGAAACTGATTTCCAAATAGTTGTCTTACGACAAAATCCACTGCAGACCATTTGGACTCATCATCACCCACTTGATGGACTACATGGGTTAAAATTCTCAATGCTTTCTTCCAAAGTAGATATGACTTGAAGTCAAAAGGATTGAATTTTACCAAATTGATTGCCGGATCCTCTATTCCTGGAGTTGTCTTAATAATACGGTAAAGCGATATGCACCTTTGCCAAAGGGGGAAGCATAATATATGGGTATGTTATGGGCGCTCAGGGATGGATTAGACCATTGCTCCTTCGGGAGTTAGAACCACGACCCTTGAAATGGTTGAGTGGATGACATGCACGTGGCGCTTTCTCTCGCGTAGAGGTTGATGAATGCACACCATAGAGTGGATTGATTATACAAATATCGAGAGCTTGGAGATCTCAGCGGCTAGCGAAGATACCGATCTTCTTAGCGAGAATGATCTCAGGTGTAGAGTACTTTCAGAACACAATGATATCAGCCATAAACATGGCAGCTCAAGGGCGTGCCCAGTGTGTGTAACACCAATCGTATACCATTTACTTGAAGTCGGTGAAATCAATAACTGTGAAGATCGATTTTAATTATATTTACGGGAACGTCGTAGAATAATCAAAATTCGCAAACACATCCAAGTCAATTGTTGTAAATGTCGAACGATGCGCAACCTGCCGAGAGGGATTATATATAACCAATATTTTGTATATGAAATACACACTATATTGCTTCCTTTTTTCAGAATAAGTTTTATATTTTATTAGATTGGTGTTATGTAACATGTTTCAAACTATATTCCCACAACAATAACATAATGCGTGGTGGTGCCTATGAAAAATCAATAAATTATAGTCAATTAAATGTAGCCAGACTAATTCTTGCTATATTAGTATTGTACCCAAAACCCCTATATTGAAAATAAAGCCCAATTAATCTCACTTAGAAGGTGAAGAATCAATTTACGGATGAAGTCTAAAGCATTAATACTTGCCTTTCGGGTGAATGCATGATTGAGGTAAAGGAATGTCTATGGTAGAAGATTTAAGTTTAAGAATGAGGTAGTAGATGTTTCTGCATTATTGATTTGAATAAGAGACCGGGGATAGAACATTAGAAGCGCAAATTTAAACCATGATCTAATCCCAATACGTGACAAAGAGAAGGATGAGAATCCAAAGCATTCGATATAGTGATGCATTATTTATTTCCCGAATCCAATTTTCCATGGAATAAGGTACTCATTGAAACTTTAAAGATAACATTGACCAAAAATTTAGAACCGGAAGAATAAAGATTAAAGACCCAAATCTAAGTCCCTTACAACTTGATAGAAATAGATACATTTTAGATTGCTTTAAAATGATTCGGACAATGAGAAGGGAGATTAAGAGCCCTTACTAATCTCTAAGGGGAGGAGAATGAAACAGTACATCCTGACAAAAATCAACTCCCACCTGATTTTATCCATGAAAGCGAAAATGTCTTGTTCATCGTACAACATATCTTCTTGAAACCTGCTCACTTTCCACATGTCCAGAACAAAAATAACTTGTAGATAGCCTTTGTGCATGTGTCATAAAACTAGCCCTTTGAATGTGGTCACAGTAGACAAGTTCAAATATTTTAACAATTTATAGGCAAATAATAGCATAAATTTTAATTAAACAAATGGCGACCTTCTCCGAGAATATGGAAGGGATGCGGGATGATCCAGTGAAAATTTTGCCTGAGAAATACAACACACAATACAATCTGATAAAGTGGAGAGCAAATACAAAACGAGAGACAATTTTACATGAGAAAAGTAGAGTAGATAGCCAAAGGAGAACCCAAGATGAAAGTTCTAAAATGTTTCAAGATTGACAAAAGTTCATTGACAAGACAAGACATGAAAGATCTTGAATAAAATGATCATTGATGACATATGTTTACATACGATAAGAGCCTTTGCTGGAGATAAGTGAAGTCAACATATTATTCAAGAAAGCAATCTTGAGAATGATAGAGCACAATATAATCAAAGAGGTGAATGGTGGGACTTCTCCAGGGAATTTTAGCCAAATAGATTTGATTAATGTGGCCTCTGGGGCTCTGAGTGCAGTACATGTTGAGTGTGTGTGTGGACACTTTATCTGAGAGATGAGGGGGCTTCTCGAGGAATTTCAGGCGTAGATTTGGTGTGTAGCCTCTCGGGGCTCTCAAGTATAATTGCATGTTCAAGTGTGTGTATGGACACTTTATACGGGAGATCTGAGGGTGGGTCCGTAGCACACTTGTCCCCAGAAGACCAGAGAAAAGGAACCTCTAATCATGAATGATTACATTCTAGGTGATCACTCAGTCAGCTCTGAGAATACTCTTATTACAGTACTTATGATAGTGAATAACTAACTAGTGATGTGCTTTCAGCCGTTTCCAAGAGCATTCATCCGATATGCGGTCGGAAATTAAATGGAGAAGAAAGTTGGCTCGAAAAATCTTCTGAAGACGGGCCGGAAACCGGTGATAGATTTCAACTATAGGAAAGCTATTTCATGAAGAGAATTTCCAAGGTTTGTTCCCTTGAGGAAAAAGAAATATTGGAAATTTTAATGAAGAGAAACCATTGAGAAGCAAGAGCCGTTCAAAAGATGGCATAAGATTTGGGTGGTATATGTGGTCTCATTTCCCAGCAAAGACATATACACGGTGCTCCCTAATAGCCTGAGATATTGATAAGAAGGAATAAAGATGAATATTTGCCATGCTTTGTAATAGTTGTTTTAGGTCATTTTTCTTGGGAGACCATTCGGGAACAATTCGTTACATTGTTTAAAAATTACCAAAAATGACCATACCCTAGGATTATAATATGAAAAATAATAATGATATTCTCTAAACTTCATTTATAAATCATGAGATAGAAGGATCAATCTCATCAAAAGTATGACAAAGCGACCATGCTGAAACATCTTGGATGAATTCCCATGAGTCAAAATATCACCATAGAACATGAACAAAACGAAACAAACAAATTAAAAATAAATGTTGAAAATGGAAGTAAAAAAACGCCAGCAAAATAAGCCACACAATACATTATAGTATATGATGTAGTTTTCCCACTATAGGACAATAGACACGAGAGCAGTACTTCATTTCCAGCTCTAGAGGGGTAATAATCGGAGGTTGGTCTCTTCTCTTGTGCTGGTATCACAATCTTTTCAAAGAGACGGTGGTAGCCACGGTGAAATACATTCTTCAACAGAACAATGCCCGGAGCCCTTCGGTTAACGCCTAAGATTTTAAAAATAATACGCTTCATCCCATAAAATAATACCCAAAAACAAATACATTCCAGCGGACTGTTTGTCAGCAGCTCAGGTTATTTTGGTGATTATCTAAGCCCCCCAGGAAAAATAAAATTTTGACTTTCGACAAAATGACTACGTAGAGGTTGAAATTTGTTTCATTGACAAAATCTTCACTCGAAAATGACCTAGCTCCCAGGGTGAAGCTCAAAATTCAAATCAATAATTTGTTTTAGAGAAAATCGGAACCAAAAATTTAAATCTTACAAACTCGACTCTCATCCCACTAGAAAAACAATATACACATAATTCAATTTCTTCCATTTAAGCTCTCTTACTCTCACTTCTCACCAATCAAACACAACAACTTTACATACAAAGGAGGAGGGAGAAGAAGAGGAAAAGAAACTACAAACTATAAAGATCGTAGTATGGAGACAATTACACGAGGAGCTGTTCACCTGACGTGTCGGGAGCAGAGGGAAAGAAAAAACTTCGGAACAAAATACGTAGAGCTTGAGGGTTAGAAAACACGATTAATACAGTGGGGTGAATGACTTGAGAATGCAACGGAAGGGAAGAGTGAGCCCAAAAACCCTAATTTTAGAGACAAAAAAAAATTATTTTAATTTTTAAAAATAAAAATAAAATAAGCTTGAGCCATGAGTGGAGTCAGACCCTGAACCTTGATCAAGTCAATGTCTTAAATTTTTGTATATTTAAATATAATTGTCATAATACATTTTAGTTACAAATAGAAATAATTTAACAATTTTGAATGGTATTTTTTCCTTAGCTTTTTCCTTTTTTACTTATTTTTCTGCATATAAAAATTTATAAGAATAAAAATATCCTTAAAAACAATGAATATGGTAGAAAATAGTGTATAAAGTAGACTCTAAAAAATAAATTGGTGTTATTTTTTTTATATCCTTTATCAAGCCCTGTATGTCAACATCCTGCTTGGAATTGAGCTGGACACCTCCTCCTTGCCTTACCTATTTAAATGTTGAATGATTTTCCTTGAGTTCGTATGATGGTGATTAAAATCTTAATATTTTTATATATGATTGTTCAAGGGAAGAGTAGTTGAGAAGAGATAAAATGCATGTTTGAATAAATAAATAATAATTTTAAGGTTTTAAGGAATTTAAAAAAATATTACTATTATGTGTTTATTAAGATTGTAATTTAGTATATGAGTATAGTAGCCTAATATTCTATAATTTAATTTTTTAAAGACATCAAATTGACAACATCAACATCATGCAATACTCTCAAACATTAAGAAAATGAAGAAGTGAAAGTTTCTCAAACATTTATGAGTGTTTATTTTAATATCATAGGCACAGTATTAACATTGTACCATCATCGGAAAAATGTTTCTACTTGGAACTTATTTTCCCTTACAAAACAAACAAACATACATACATACATACATACATACCAGCAGTATTACATGCAAAGCGAGAGGTGTCTTCTTCTACATCTGAATTCTCCAATTCTAGCTGTTTTCTGTTCCTGATGCCCGGACTTTCATGATAAACCATTACTCAATTTTGAGGTTTGATAGAATAGTTATGTGGTTAGAGCATCGGGAGGGTGGTTGATGATCAGAATTTTTACCACTTCGATGGAAAGCATTGCGTGTAGGACAATGTGGTTACTTTTCCATCTTTGTTCCTTTGGATTGGTCACATCAAATGCCTTGTCATCTCTTTGTGTTCTTGTTTTTATATGTCCCCTTGGGGTTAGTTTAATAATCTTGTTCACCTCTCCCTTACATTCTAGAGTCTACGAGTTGGCAAAACAATCTGAGAAACGTGAGAGAGTGACATCTATAGCCATATACACATGTCAATTACAGGAAGATGAATATTGGGATATGAGTAAATGTTTTTGAAACAATGAAATAAAAAAAATGATATCAAACCTTTGGGTTTGGGGATGGGTCTTCTTCACGGGCCTTGTGTATGTTGGTGATAGGCGCCCGTGGCGATCTAGGTGTCCTTGAACCATCAGGGATCTCGGGTTAATATTAGGCGGATCCCAGCCCGGAGGATCATATTCATCATGTTATCATCCCTTTGTATGGACATAAATCATAAATACACTTGTTACTTCTAAGCCCAATCCATAATGAAGAGAAAAGAAAAGCAGGACTCGAGAGGTGAATAATAATGGTAGAACATATATAACCTCAGTTTGCAACTATAATGGAGCAAGTGATTCTCGGGTTGATATGTCTACATGAAAAATCTATATCAGGCTGAAACCAAATTCCTTTTTCATCGGTATTGCTCAAGAAGCTTATGAATGTAGTCCTAAAAATAATAGAAGATGGGAAAAATAAGGTGGACTATGAGAGCTGGCTACGATTGTAAATTGAAGATAGAGACATGATGTTGAATGAGCCTTTGCTATGATTAAAGAATAATTTTCTCATGTTTGGCTTTATCATTGAAAAATACTAGAAAATCGAAATATGAAAATTAATCCAACAATTATGCCTTCTCAAACCTATTTAATCATTATGTATAAGAATTAAATTAATTAAAGTATGAAGCAGTAGCTTACAAAATAATTTTAATGACCTTATATTTTTTTTTCTTTTTGCTTCTTTCCCTTAAAACCAGAGCCTAGCCCAAACAAATATGTGGGGAAAGGCCCGATATTACATAGAGCAATAATTACTAACAAAATTATAGGTTGAACCGTTGTTAATTTCAAGCTCAATCCCTTTTTTTTCCTTTAATTTATGATTAAGTATGAGAAATATAGACATTATATCCAACCATGATAGTATACGATTCAAATTGGGTGGCCACAATTAGATATTGACCCTTGATGAAATGTTTTTTTGGATGGAGAATACATGTAATAGTTAACTTATTAACATCGAGAATTAAATGCCATACCAATGCACGGTTCTCAGAAGAAATGCATGTTTGAAGAGGACTTTCTGTAGATGAACTTTCACACTTTCAGAGGCAGTAAAAGTTCAAATAATCCTGTGGGTGATGCGTGTCGTGAGGCACCTTTATTATGCCCATGATAATTTTAATTTATCTACTCATTGTTTATTCTACAGTCATTCCAAATTTGATAGCTTTAAGGATAGAAATAGGAGAAGTGTTTCTCGTTTAAAATTTAATTAGGTGAGCTATAGATAATATTGAAAAATATAGAGAAAAATATGTAGAGAGAAGTGATAGAAAGCCATATAGTCCCATGAACTCTAGGGAGTCTAAATCCAATGAGGAAAAAATAGATAAGAAAATCATTTGGGTCTAAGCCATTGAGAATTGCAATATTTGCAAGAAAACAAAATATTATTAACCAATTAAAGATTTTTACATGGCCTTATTTATAGGCTCACATCTCTAAGAAAATTAGAAGTATAATAGGACTCTAATGACCTATTGACTAATTCTAATTTGGACTAACTACTAAATCTTAATTTGATTCCAATACTAAACTAATTTGACTCAAACTATTAATCTAATTCAACTCTGATTTAAACTAATAGAAATTCCCTACCTTAATGAATAGGTTAAGATTCATCTGTATATATTAAAAGATTCATCTCATCACCTTAACAAGCATAAAATGAAAACAATATTTGAATATTTCGACGATGTTCAAAACTTTGAGGATTAGAGTCCTTCACATAATTCAACCATAAATAGCGCAGTCCTTCACTCATGTTGCTGTTATAGAAATTTTAACAAGGTCCTTATTTCACCTTGTTGTTGTGACACCATAAATATGAATGAAATCACTTGTTGATTTGTTTTTCCACGGACCTTGTGCTTTATGGTTGAACCAGGCTTAGATCACCTATATTCTCTTGATGACCAAGACTCATTTACGGTTCCATGCTTTCTTGTATTCCCACTTGTTTCTATCTTTGTTCGAGATAACATTTTTTTTCAAACCGCGTTGTTTCTTAACAGTCAACATTATGTACCATAAGGCCTTGCTTAGTTACGACTCCTTCAGTCAGATTTTCCCATGTAGTATGAGCATACGTAATCTAAATATAAAATTTGCTTCTACAGTTCCTTCATTATGTACTATAAGATGAATCCCTCACTCAATCTTCACTCATTATGGATGAATTAATTGTCGTGATATGAAACCATCCTTTACGTATTTTTTAAGCGATAAAAATTTCACGAGGTCTCATCCTTACTTGAAACATGAGCTATCAATTATTTGTCGGTAGTTATAACTTAGAGTTAACTCCTTTATTAACATCAATTAAATGGTATAATCATTTTACTACTAACTGTGATGCATCTCACAGATATGCCAGGTAACTACGTGATGGTCGATACAAAAAACAAAGAATCAATAGTCGGGATTTCATTTTGTCTGTCCCTCAGTATTTGTTATACTGCCACAGACTCATTATCTGTGACACTAATCCTATGTACTCAAACCTCTCTCACCACACCAATACATTTACATTAATTCCTTAGAAATCCCTTCATGCATCCTCGATGTCGATAAGCTACATGGAAAATTTTCTTATCGTTCATTCTCTTTTAATTTTATCCAAAGAAAATACCTTCATGGTATCTTCCTTGAGGGAAACACTCCAAGTACAAACTTTGTCTGTATTACACATACTTAAAAGTTTGCTTAAAATCACTACACTCAAAGTTCCATAACATAACTTGTAGGCTAACATCATGATAATTTGTGGAGCTTTATAGTGAACCTTCTTTTCGCATATTATGTTTCTGAAAGTGCTTTTCATCCTTTTGTCTTCATGATTAGGGTCTTGTTAAATAAATTGGTCCCTTCTGCTTTGCTGCAAGAAAGATCCCATGTTACCTGACCTTCCATATTCTCATCTTTCCTGATTTTTAGACTTCCTATCTCCTTATATGTAACTCCCCAAACCTAAACTAAAAATTCTATGATCTGCACTATTACAATTAAATGGTTTGCCTCATCTTCCCTCGCATCTCTATTCTGACAGCGAATGAAACTAGCTCTTAAAGCTATTTATCAGGGAGGAACCCAGTGGATTAAACCCATAAGACTATTTGTAACTGCGATGTGGGACTGTAATAGATTCGTAACAATCCATCCCTCTTTCAGCAGAGCGTCCCATGTGGGTTGGTGACTTTACGGAACAGGTGTAAGCCCTCAGCGACAACATAGTGACACCCGCGAACCTGGTGTGACCCTCCACAATTTCGGGCAGTGGGTCGTCGAGAATGAACCACTCCTAGCCTGTTGCAACCACGCTTGAAGCGAGCTCACCCTTAAAAGCTAGTTGTCAAGGGAGGCCCAGTGGATCTCAAACCACAAAATCAAGCGGTAACAAGCGATTTGGGACTCATAATAGGTCATGCTACTGACACCTATCTATATAAATCCTCCCACAGGGGCCCTAAATTTTGCCCAATTTCTTATTTTTGTAGCCTTGCACAAGATAGTGAATAATTTTTTCTTAACCATCTTATCGTAACATTATTTTCTTAACATTTTCCCTACATAAATCTTCCATTCCACGAACATTTTATCTAAACCTCACCACTTTGCAACCTCTTGGAAAAATTGTCATGCATTCCCTAAATATGAGCTTTACCTTTTGTCTTGATTTTAGATTCACATGTTGCATATTTTTTATGAATTAAATGTTCCAAGGACTAACTTTATTCATAAAACTTCCAACATTCATATTCGGGTTAGGTCTCAGATCCCTGCTGTGAAATTTTACTCAGGAGGGTAAACAAGTTTAAGATTATGTGAAGTTTGTATAAAAAAAAATAAAAATAAATAAAAGGATGTTTTTCCCTTGTTTTGTTGGGAGGATTGAAGACTTACGGATCGACCTTTACCATGAACATAACTTTCCTAACACAGTTAAGAGTAAATCATTAATAATGCCTGGGTGACAGATCCGCAAAAATGGCAAATGAAAAAAACAAAGTAGAAGTCAATATGAGTTAAAATATCAACCCACATCCTGAATCTTTGGGTGAGATAACTACAATACATGAGAAAAGGATGTTTGTTTAATCTGCCAAGAAGATTTCTGCATTGTGTACTTGAACCTGCCGGCCACATCGAATTTATCACTATATAGACACATAAATGTTCATATCTGCCCGATTTTGCTACAAATTTTAAAGACCCGACTCCATAGGAATTAAATTATGCGCACGCTCACCTGAATAGAATGTAGAATTAGAAAACATAGAGAGAGAATGAACTCTTTAAAAGCTGTGAATTAGAAATAGATTTGAGAGAATTTTGAATAATGTCCCATTGACTTGGAGAGTGTAGAGTACACCTAATTATTATAATCCATGAAAATAGAGAGAAAGAAATGAAAGGGGAAGAAAGAAAAGAGAGAAGGAAATATTATTTGTGTGCAAATGTCAAAATTTTGATGGTAAATAAAAAATAACCAATAATCCCAATTTTGGAAAAACTCAGGCTAAATAAATCTTCATGCCACATAGTTTTTAAAGATTGAGGCTTGCAGGTTCTGAGCCTCTCGGGCTTAGGCGGTAAGCACGAGCCTGCGAGCTTAGTGAAGTGAAATGTGACCTCGGATGCATTATTTTTATAAAATATGATTTCAAGTCTAATTGAATTAAAAAAGAGTAACATTCCCTAACATTTAAAGAAACATTCAATATAAAGGTAAAGAAAATTATATGAATAATGTACATATAATTAAATTTCAAAGTAAAAGTGTTGAGAGAAATTAAAATTACGCAAGGTGCGCCTTTTAAAAGCTAAATGTTCATGCATTGATGTTATCGTGATAAGATTTTCCTTGTCTCTACTCCAAACAATTTGAGAGAAATTTCATCCAAGCTGCTCATGTGGTTCATACATTGTGCACATAAAGCTAACTTCTAAAATTTGGGATCATACCCACACGTGGAGAGACAGGATGTGAGGACCATGAATTACAAATAAATGACCCATAGTGCATATAGAGGCTATAGCCCATCTCCAAATGCGAGGCCCCATACTCACACGTGAAGAGATGAGATAGATTACTTGAGACATAGATATATGATTAGGAGAATGAACAAATAAAGAAACTTAAAATTAGAGATAAAATTGGAATTGCAACCCAGCTCCTAATATCTTGTTAAGATGCCAATTGACTAAGTGAAGCCCACAATGCATATCAATAACATGAGTTATATTATGAAGTAGACGGATACTTGGAGTATTCTTTAGGGACTTTAAGCGGTAAAAAAGACTAACATTTTGAAATAAATATCGAATAATAAAATCACCTTCATGTTTTTACTTTCGAGTTTAAATTTGGTGGTAGAGATGTCTCGGTTGTGCGACAGCTGCGACAGACGATAGGAATTAAGCGAGGATGATGACGAATAGGCAATCTATCGCCCGGCCTGCATTTTGTATGATGGCCCGATAATATACAGTCGAGAAAATGCCAGTTTCTATGTAAAGCGAAGTGTTGCGTAGATCTTATAAGCTTTCACCTGCGCGACATATGCTCTTATCATTTTCATATTCTTTTTCCACAAACAAGATTACGCAAAGAAAAGGGGTGATGAAAGCCATTTTACGATATAAAGTCAATAACATCAAACGATTGAAATTAATTTAGTGGATCTGGAACTCACGGAGTGTAGGATTGAACATAAAGCGTGGTCAACTGTGCCTCGACATCCCTAAATAAACTGAATCCCCTCACATATCTAGATCAATTGACAAATACCTAATTTTCAAAGTAGAAACCATGTCGAAATACGTGGTCCTTTTGTTTCCATCTCCCAAATAGGTAATATGAGTAAGTAATTGATCTTCAAAATAACTGGTATTTTTTGTGCACATGTCAATTCTACAGATCATCTTGATAATATGTGAAATATGATCACCAGTGGGACTGGGGAGGGGTGATTATCCATGAAATCTTGATTCAGCTTTATCAAAGACATCTTCATGCCAATGATGACCTTCTTGAAGCTGAGAATCGCCATTTCTTGTTCTCCATGCTGTTAGAAAGTTCGTCATTGTATTATATCTGACGGGACCCTGACTTTAAGTGTAAATCCTTGCCATGGTTGCCCCTCGGACCATGGGCGCAGGAATGTACATATTACCGAGAGACACAGGCGTCAGGCAGTGTGTTGGATATGTTTCCTTTAATGTGCTACAGACACCTTTTCCTTCGGGAAGGAAAACTAAGACATGAAAAGAAGCCAAAGTAACAACATTTAGAGGATTACATGATGAGCAGTGATATGACAAAAGATATATCAGTAACACATTAGACATTGCAATCTGGTTTTCCTATAGAAAGAAAACGAAGGGAAGCTGTGAAATAAAGCATCCAGTCTACTATTAATAGGCTTGAGGTCATGGGTTTGAAATGAGGTGATGGCATAAAATGCATGCTACGCATACGTATTTGCGTTCATTGATTATCAAATTGAATAATTATTTCAGAGCTGTCAGTTGAATCAGCTAGGGATTCCATTTTAACTGAGGTAGTCTTGATCTAGTACAATCTTTTTACATAAAACTCATAAGTAACCTCGAACTTACATTGCAACTTCTGAATAATTACGACTATAGGTGTTGTATGGCAGGTTTTCAGCGTTCGAACTACAATCAGACGATTATCAGTTAGAGAGTTGGGACTTTGTTATTAAGTGTGGACGATCGTTGTGAGTTTATCATGATTACCTACTTCACATGGTTACTTGCTGAACAAAAAATCTGAAATACCCTCCCATCTCAATTTTCATAAATAGTTGCAACTCATTTTCAAACAAAAAACAAGTTTTCAGGTTGATAATGGAAAGGTATTCCAATTCAATTTTCTTGACTTATATTCTTGAAATGGCAACATATATTTTCTTTGTTGTGCAATAAAGACCTTGCAAATGGGATTGTGAAAGTTAGCATCTTTTAGAAAACGGGAAGAGCTCTAATGTTCACAAAAAAACATCAAGTCGGCTGAACCATCGATATTATAACAACCACACATTTATTCAGTAATATAAAATTCTAGATATAAAAAAGTCAATCGATATCTTTGAAAGACTATGATTCCCCTTTGGATCTTCTCTACTAAAATATTTGGTATGTTGTATGTTCATTGTGCAAAGTAGGGGTCCAAATTGTATCTAAGGCACTTATGCGTATGTTCTTGGTGTTATCAGCTCATAAAGGTTTGAGTATTTTCACCCCTCCAAATCAGAAAAATATATCCACATTGGGTGTTAAATCTTGAACCTTCCATTTTCCGACAACTCTTTGGGGGAAATTCGAGTTAAAGATTTGACATCATTTGCCTCTAACCTAGTCCAAATTTACTCTACTATAAATAATCTCATCAACTGACCTAAGAGTGGGCCTATAACTTCCTTAGAATGATGTTTGTAGTAACAAAATAGATAAGTTATTTGAAATCTATAAACTCCTTAGTATACTGAGAAGAAGAAGGGAGAATGTGATAAATCCTATGATGAAGAACAAATAAGGATAGTTTGCTATGCTCAAATGGGTGGTCGGGGATTCTATTTGTATGATGTAAAGAGAGGAACAAGGAATAAAGTTTATAACGAAAAATTAAATTAAAAGAAAAAAAAAGAAGAGATACAACAAAGAGAGCGAAAAACCTTAGTCTACAAGGCCTTCTACATAGTGGCGAGCCCAGGACGTGACTTTAATTTTGGAGAAGAAGACTTAGGATTATTCTTCCCTCGTTTAATGCAAAATTATTTCTTCCCATTTCCCTCTTAAATCTTTGTTTTAAACATGAAAGAACGCTTAGGATGCAGATGAAAGAGGGTTATGGCCCAGTTTTTATAAAAAAAAAATTGAGTGGTTACTAGCTATATGATTTGAAAAATACAAACATTAGCTTTAGTGTAATGGTTAAAAGCTTTGCTTTCAAGGGGCATCCCTTAATTTACAAGTTTCAATCCCACTTGGGCGTTGGACACTTAGGAAATTTTTATTTTACAATTTGGGACTTGTGCTAACTCCTGCTCTACAAGTCTCATCATTGAGTGTAACATATGCAATAATTAAAAGAAAAAAACTAATTTTTATTAATATCAATTCGTTTTTTGATTTTATGTTGATTAACTTTATTTATAAGTTTCTCTAAGAAATTGGTTATTAGGATTTAATGATCTTTTTATGATTACAATTCTAATTATATTTATGAATCTGGTGGCTAATCTAATCTGACTCCAGTAGTGAACCTGCTTTAATGCCAGCTCCTTATAACTCTAATTTAGTTCCAACTAATATTAATTCCAATTAAAGTTTATCCATATCTTTTCTTTCCTTTCTTGAATATAATTTTATATTTTCCCCCAAATGTCCCTACCTTTTTCCTAATTGTCAATTCCCATGCCAGAAGGTGTGTACTAGTCAACTAATCTCAATCCAAATTCTTTAATAAATCTAGACATGGATGCTCCCCATTTATGATGAACAGTGTTAGATTATGTTAATATCCCCAACCTACTTTGTCTCTATTCATTATTGGCCTTTACATTTGCTTTGTCATAAAAATAATAATAATAATAATAATAATAATAAATCAATACGAGTATTGCAAAAGCTCTAAATCCCAAATATGGAAACATTGTGTTTTGTGAAATGAGGCACTCCATGAAGTGAAGATGGGAAGTGGACGGTGCTAGTGGAAAGAAACCAGGTGGGATGTAAATGGGTTTTAATTCATATAAAACCGATAGCTCACATTGAGAATTAAGTTAGTAGCTAAAGGAAAAACTCAAATTTTGTTAATGGTTATCAATTTGCTCCGAATGACTAAAGAATGAGAATTCAATTCTGATCCCTTTTATCTTTACCATTCATTTGTTGGAGCTTCCTATTCGATATTAAAATTCCTTTTTCCTTGGGAAGTTAGAGGAGTGTATATGGATTTTCAATAATCCAACAAAAGAAGAGTGTGTAAACCAAAAAATCATTTATGGTCTTGGTTTAAGCCATTTTACTAAGTCATTAAAAATATAGCTTAAAACCAAGGAGACATACATATATTTCAAATACACACCATTCCACGAAAATGAGCATTCCCATTGTCTCTATGTAGGCGATATAATTGTTCAGTTTACAATTTTTAAAGGAAATTCCAAGTTTAAAGATACACTTAATGAAAAATTTGAGATAAAAAGGTGTGAGGACCGAGATATTTTCTTATGGAAGAAGCGAACCAAACGTACATGGCTTGTTTGCAAAGAAAACATGTATTTAATCTCATGAAATAAGCTAAGATAACGAGATATAAACTGTCATTTTTACTTACAGGATCTTGACCACAAACAGGGAGCGAGTTAGGGAGATTAATGAACGAGGGTGGGCATCAGACATGTAAAGAGAGCATTTCCAGGCTTCGTAGACATAGCCCTATCTTATGAGTGACTAATGATGACTCAAACCTACGAGACTAAGTTTTGCTCAGAAAGCAGTTAGGGTCTTAAGCTACCTTAAAGCCCACACCAAGTAAGGGTCTTTCTTTTTCTTTCTTCTTTTTGAGAAAACAATGAGTCTTTAATGGAAGTTTATATGGTGCACGGAGGCTAGGGTATTAGGTCCATGGCCAGAATCAACTATAGGTTATGGTCTTTATAGTTTGGAACAGTAATGTAATTAAATAACCTGACAGGTATGGTTGAGCTACAAAAAGTAAACATAAGGGTATTTTGCAAACAAAAAAGTTAATATGCAAATCAAAAAATTAGAGACATTTATGCACCTTGTCTCTCCTTTATTCTTAAAAATGTTTTAAAAATAAAATTTGTTGCCTTATGTAATATTTTAGTTTTAATTATTCTCATATCTATATAATCATTCTTTAAAACAATTAAGGAAACAAGAATAATTAAAATAAATCAAAAAAATAATCCTAAAAATACATTATTTTATACATTTCTTTCCTTTTCCTCCCTTCTATTTTCTTTTTTCCTCCCTTCTATTTTTTCCATGTATATTACAACGTTGTACTATTCTATTCTTACAAGGACTGAGCTTGACATCGATCACTCTATTTTTACAAGTACTCGATCACTCTATTTTTCTGAGTACTGAGCCTTACATTTCACTTACTTTTCCCTAACTCAGGGGCCCTTAAATTGTTAATATATATAAATATTTAAATTAAGACATTAATTTATGATGAATCAACTTCATCCCATCGAATTGATCCACAAAAAATAATAATATCTCACACATAATTAATCATCTATTTCTAAACTTGAACATAAAAATGGAATACGGAGTAAATAGAAAGTTATGAAACCCATCAATATATGAGTGCTACATAATTATCTAGAATAGAGCATAACAACCATCACAAATAATATATGACAATTAATATAGTTGTCCTTTTCTTAAATTAATCAACCTTTTTATACATAATATATCACTTTGAAATTAATACTTTCATAAGAAAGAAATTAACAATTATTTTTAACACAATTTTGAATGAAGTAACAGTGCAAATTTTCCGCAGAAAGAAAACAAACACATAAACCTGATAGGCGGAGCAGCAGAAGCAGGAATTGGTTTTTTTATGTTAAAAAAACAATTATTATAGAAGAGAGAATTCTTAGGAGTACGGGGCGTGGACAACGAAAAAGCCAAAACAAGACCACCCAAGCCACCTGCACTGACCATGGGGAAATCTGGGACGAGTTTGTGTTGGCATTGCTAAGCGAGGTGTGAGCCCATAAATTAGATATAAGAGTTAATTTTAATCCTACAGGTGTGACAACCTCGTTTTCAAACGCCTGACTGTTTCTAGCACACCCTTAGGGCCAAAGAAGCCTTACACGAGGGGCTGCCCCATCATGGCACCCACTTCTTTCCAGCACCTCGCGACTAAGGTGTGAGAACCGAATGTGGAACACCAATGCATCCCCACCATTGTCGAGGCTCAAGTCCTGACATTTTTTGCAATGGATCGATAAGTGGTCTATGGTCCTCATCCTCCTCTGCATAAAGCATCATTGGTGAAAGCCACTCTCGGCGTTTGAGATTATCAAAGTGGTATGGCCTTTGAAAAAAAGAATTATTTTGGAGGGGTGCGACTAATTCGGATCAAGCGATGGGAAATCCGCGTGTGGGGGATAAATGTGCTCAACATACACTTATTTGAGCAGAAACTTTCCTTTAACTTCCTTCAGTAAGCCATATCTTCGCCCGTTATGCGAGCTTTGTTCATATGAAGAGTTTGTAGAAATCTTGTCTATCTCTTCGTCTCCCAATCATTGAGAGCTCTTATGAGGTTGGTGACCGACTTCCCGCCCCCTCCCAGCCATCCCACATGTCATCACCTTGGCCTCACTTATTGACTAAATTAAAGTCTGGGATACCCTTACACACAGCGCCTCCTACCATACAGACATCCTTCAAAGTTGATTCTTCTTCCCATCCCAAGGGCAAAGAAGACAGGAGTTCTACCGAAAAAATGGACATTCTTTCTAATATCCTTCCATAAGCGAATCCCATAGCAGCCTTTGATATCGCTGGTATGTATCACCATCAAGACTCTCAAATTTCTTGCAAATAACCTTCACTCAATGAATTCCTTTCGTTGTAGGCAGCCAGCTCACTATAAACAATGCCTTATTCATCTTAGATAGGCTTTTAAATCCCAGATACCACCTTTGCTCTTATCCATACTTGCGGTCATCCCAGCAGATATTTTCCCTATCTGGTCGCTCCCACTGACGCTGGATCTTTCCAATCTAGCCTGATTTCTAGGAGCTGTCAGAAAGAGAGGTAATAAATTGGAGGCGGATAAGATGCTGCAGAATGAGCGTGGCGTACTATGGATATCTTTGAATCTTCGAGGCTGGCCTCTTCTGAGAATCTCTCTTCGATCGGTCCATGCTCTACGATATATGTTTGGCTGGGGAGGACGGGGTAGGAGGTGAGGAGAGCTCAGTTTTGACTCTTTGGCTAGCTCCTCAGCATTGTCCCTTTGGACCAATTGGAATGATTTATTTTTTGTTGAGATTAATTTTCCAAGCGATAACGGCAGGAACCACATCAAAATCCAGCTAAGATACTTTAAGCGTCTTTGTGTACATGAATGAGTGTATTATAGAAAGGTGGAAATATTGATTCCCTATAATGTAATCTAGCGCAAGCAGAAAAATTTCCCTTAATATACGATTTATTAAACAAAGGCTCCAGCGCAGTACAAATAGATAGGGAGAGGGGGTGCCTGTCTCGATATAGGCTGAAAGAAGCCAGTGGGGATCAGTTGATGAGGCCAGAAAAGGCTATGGATATGCACCCATTTTATCCCGGCTGTCCTTGACCTTAAAACCAACTCCTTCCCATGACTGGTTTAGGAACTGGCCCGGTCTTGTCCTCGCTGCACCAATATCAGGTACCTAAAACCATCCCACCAGTCATAGCTCGGTTCGGTCATAATTCAATTGCAATCAACTTGCATCAAAAATCTGTCGTCTTTTACAAGGCGTTTTGGACTATAAATCACCATCGAACCCTCTCTTAGTGCAGTGGCTAAGGCCTTGTGAGAATTTTGTATAAGCTCCCACCCTGAGGCTTGTGGCCTTAATCCTTTAAATCCTCAGGTCGGTTTCTTAGGAATCAACACAGAAAAAGTTACAGCTAAATTTTTGGCAGATACACTGCATTCATGAAACTCCTTGAAGAAACCTAGGACTTCCTTCTTTACAAAATCCCGACTAAAATCGAGGCTATTGGAAACCGTCAGGACCAGGGGCCTTATCCTTATTAAGACCCAGAAATAGGCATCCAGTCCCCTTCCTCGAGAAAAACTTTCCTCCCGACTGTCGGCTATAGAACCCGATCTCATTTGAGTGCCATGTCGGAAGGGAAGGACTCAAATCACGAGATCAGACAACAAATTACAGGCCGCCACTAAACCATCTCTTACTCTCTTCCCTCCTTTTCAAGCTTTCTTCCATTGATGTATCTATTAACCATTTCTTCTCTATGAGCATTGTGATCCTATGGAAGAAAGCAGGTATTCCTATCCCACTAACAAAGCTAGGTCTCTGGATTTTTGTCTCATGAGATCTCTCCTGCGGGGCCAAATCGTTTAAATCGTCTCCTCTGTACGCTCCTCCTTCACCAATTGATCCCACTTTCCTTCGAGATCATCCAGGAAAGGTCACCACAGGAGGAATTATCCTTGCGTAGTTTCCTTCAGCAAAGAAAACTTCTTGTTCCCGAGTCTTGAGAATACCTTTTAGAGCTTTCGACTGCGAGAGAGAATGAAGTTGTAAAGTCCCGTGAAGCTGAGATTTGCCACCATCCTTTCAAAGTCTCTTTACATCCCTCTTTTTGACCACATCAATTCAAAGCGAAAGGTGAAAGGCCCATTCTTACTCCATCCTGATCCAGCGAGAATGGGCGGTGATCGACGCTGGCGACGGTCGAATCACTTTGCTACGGTGACTCTCTCAATCGGAGGAGGCTACCATCACATCGCAGGACTTTAATCTGCATTGAGGCCCGTATGAAGGCCATACAGACGGAGATCTCAGCTGGTCATTCGAATGTCGGCCAAATCTTAGTGGGTTAAATCCACCTTTAAATCTTTCGTCGAGGAGATAAGTCTCATTGAAATCCTCCCACGCACCATGGTTGTTCCATAAACCTTTATTGATCGAGCTCTTCCCAAAGGAGTTCTGCAGACTCTTCTCGGCCAAGACCCCATACACCTGAAAAAACCACATGAAATAATCTCACTATTGAAAAACACGAGTGAAAAATTTACCTGGTCCGCGAACCATCGTCTTTATCTAATCGAAAAGTACTTGCGCGGACCATGTTGAGAGGCATCGGTCTAGGCATACCAGAAGACTACGGACCGTATCGATGTTCATTTCTTGCACCTTAGTTCTGAATAAATAATGTCCACTACGCGATTTAATAAAATTCTTGATGACTCCTTTTTTACAAGATCGTTCCACCCCTCCCTAACGTTCCAAGATAGAATTCGACTTCATTCCTAACTGATCTGTGTATATTTCCCCCTTATCCCCTTCCTCTCACTCCTCGTTTATTACTTCCCGTTGTAATTAAGGGTGCTCTTGATGCTCCTTGGTTCGAATCCTTTTGATCTTGACATATTTCCTTTCTCCTTCAGTTTTTGTCAGACCCTTTAAGTTCCTCAATGATCCGAGATCTCCTTTTCAAACCCTTTGTTGGAAAGCCCTAAAGTACTTCATTTAATCAAGCGACTACTTTCCATCTATCGTAAGGCTATGACTACGATGGATCTGTGTGCCTCTCATTCTGTCGACTACCTATTCATCCCAAATAATAATGTCACTCTGCGAGATCCCTCCCCACCCCACCATCATTTTCCGCCATCTGGCGAATCGATTTTCATTTCTGTGTTCCCCAGGCCGAAAAAATCAGGAGGGACTGACCAAATAAATGTAAAGGGGACCTATCGTGAGGTTATGACTAATCGTTCGAATATAAGCGGACCCAATAGATCACGGGGTGTAATATCTCGTATCACGTCTTCTTCCCGGCACTGTGTTTTATTCCCCTCCTCTCCCGAATTGTAGTCTCTGGAGCTTGCCCGTTTGCGCTCAGGGGACATAGAGGGCCTTGATGTCGATCCTTGTTTAGGCCAGTTTCTCCCCTTATCCTTATTTGAGAGCTATTAGGACTTGGAAATTAGTCGGTCAAAGATGCAGGATGGCCCGGATTAGAATAGCAGGCTTTTGGCTGTATCGAGGATCCCGACCCTTAAGTACGCCTTGGATGCGATGACTTCGAGACCGTCAGTGAACCCGACCTTGGTGCCCAGGCAGACGCGGGTTCTTGATGTGGATCGAGACGGGTGCTCTGCTTCCTACAGAAGTAGACACGCTCCCGAAACAGGCTGCCAGGAGCATCATACTGTCCCTTCCCTCCCATACCGTGCTCTGATCTTCTTCAACCCTCAAGCCGGCTCACTGTGTCTCACTAGAATAATAGAGCGAAATTTGGTTCTTTCTCCTTCCCCATATGGAGTGTTGACCCCTCGATCACTTCAGTCAAACTACTTGGTCTTGTGGTAGCGGTGCCACCGATTTTCCTTTTTTCTTTTGTCTTCTACCACAAATCGGCCTCCTGATATGAAGGGAAGGTATCACTCGGAGACTTACCTGATATCGATTCCCGATCCGAGATCATGAAAGATCTTCCTTTTTCTCCAGTCTGGCTCCCTTTTACTTCTTTAGAACTCCTCTCTTCCTCTGTTCCTAAGCCCCGCTGCTTATCCTTTTCCTTTTTCTGCCCCGACATATACTTTGAACTCTTCTCTTCTTGCTCAGCACTCATCCCCCTCGATGTCTTCTTTTACATAGAGACGATTGTTGTACTTCTCTGTGTTCTTTGTTTTTTCGTCACTCAACTCCTTGCAATTTACCGTTTGATTATCCCTGACCTTTTCCTTTGTTGGACAAACAGCTTGCTCACAATGGTTTTGGGCTTTGGCTTGTCTGAAAATTCTTAGCGAGAATTGATTTTGGGCTTCATTATTCCTGTTTGCGGTAGGATGTTTATCTCGGCCCTCCCTCCATGTGTATCTCACATTTTATTTCCCCTAATCCCCCAAATTGTTTTGGGATACGCTTGACAAATCTTAGACCCAGCTTTGGGGTCCGGCCTTGCTGGGCCATTTGGACCACTCCTCCGTCGACCCGCTCAGGTCCACGAGCCCATTTCTGGGCTCTGCCTTTAGTCTCTGGGCGGTGTGAAGCCCTCTGTGCACCTCTCACGCGTTCGTTGGGCGCGTGGAATTTCCTCGATCTTCTTCGTGGGTCCTGGTCGAGAAGCCTTTAGTTACAATAAACTGGGATACACCTAACACTTTTGGTTGGTTCCATGAAATTTGAGTTCTTCTGCCTTGTGAGCATATTAGCGAAGGTTTTCCTAAACGACTATTTCTTAACGAGATTGCGCCCATGAGATCCTTTGTAGGTTGTTTCTTTATCCACTAACGACCAACCTCCTTTTTATCTCTAATTCTTTGGTGTATCTTAGACCACAGAGGTCTGGTGAGCCTACCCTTTCAGTCAGAACTGGGACTCTTGTTCTTTTCTCCCGCCTGGCTTGTTGGCAGGACCACATTGAAACATCAGCCCCACGAAAATTCTACTACCATTTCTCATGACCCATTACCGCCTCTTCCACCAGATTGAATAGCCAAGAAAAGTTTCGACTTGGTTTGAAAATTTCGTCCCCCCGACCTCCCAAACTCTTTTGTACCTTACGGATCAGTCAAGAATGGGATCTAAGAGCTTGCTTTGACTTTGTCCTCCCACCAATCCCATATTTAAAGCGACCCCAAGCTTCTTTGAAACCAAACTTTGCTAATATCCGATATATCATATCAGTTTCCCTGCTAGTGGTCTTTGTCTCCCGAAACGATTGTGGTGCTTTGCCCTTTCCACCTCGGAGTCTCCGTAGCACCAGGAGTAGTTGACTTTGTTCGTTTTTTCTCCACTTGTTTTCCATCGTTCCCATAATGATGACTTCTCTAACATAGACCACTTGTTTAACGGACCGGTTTCATGCAGGCTTGATAATCGATGCCATCTTCCATCAAGGTCCACCCATAGAGACAAAGTAGAGCAGCCCTCCTTCATTTTCCTTAACTCAATTGTATCTCATAGTTTCTCCTCCATTTAGGTCTTTGTGTTATTTTGTGCTTCCTTTACGACGACTCAGCACCCTTAAATAATAAATTTGTTCCCTTCCCTTTCATGTGGATCAGACACCTTCTCTCGCCTTTCTATAATAATCACAGGTCTTCCTTTCCCCCTCACTCCTTATTTCGGCGATTTATAGTCGACGAAGAACCATCTCAGGTCAGAGCACCCTCGTTGAGCACCCTCCTCATAAGTGGCAAACTCTTTGACGGTACTAAACTTCTTACCTCACCTTATGATAGATTTGTGGTTGAAGGGACTGGATTATTTTGCAAATCAACTTCTTCATCTCTTAATACTTGATTTTGTTGCCATCTTCCCTTGGGTATTTGCGAGGCCGGGAAATGGTTGAATCTCCCACCACCAGGTTGGATCAACATAGACAAGATAACTTTAGTCCCTGTCCGTGGGGTGGCATTTTGCCAGGTTGGATGCGGGTGCGCTGGGGTGTGGCTTCATGCTGTGAGAGTTCATGGTGTGGCAGTGACCGGTGGGGGTCTGACCTTAGGGAGTTTTCGCATAATCGACCCTGAACCACTCAGAGGTGGTTGGGGTTTAGTATGATCCCAAGTCTATATGGGTGGTCACACACATTTAT